>JAVIWB010002006.1:0-272029 GCA_031893035.1 Dermolepida albohirtum | reverse complement strand
CAAATCACGTGTGTACCTCTTGCATGAATATAGAGGTGTCTCTTATTAATCGTATACTATATATTCATTACTGCATTGTCTTTTAATATTTGAAAGTAATTTTCTTTTCTTATTAGTTTAACAGCATCTCTAGTGCCCATACAGGGAAAATAATCTTGCAGAAGCACAGTTTTTTCTTTGGTTTATAATGACGGCAACATAATTTTCCGTGTTTGGCTGTTCGAACGAAAATCTCCTAGTTTTTGACAAAACATTTCGAATTTCAGTCGGTCCATTAAACGCGTTCAAATCTTCGACTGTTCAATTTCCACTGGAGTAATTTCTGTCGGTTACCTCTACGTAATAATATACAATGCGAATAAGAATGAAAGATAAGTCATGCAATTGAAATTGAAAAATGCATTTAAAGGAGTAAACTTGGTAGCGATCTGGTTTTTTTAGCTGATGCGAAGAAGGGATTAAACCAGTTTCGATTTTCTCATTAAATGACGATCAAATGATTTCGGAGTTTTTCTTTAATATCGAACGATGGCACGGTTTTGCAATAGGAGTTTAATGTTAAATAATCCTTGTTAATATTAAGGAAGTATGTCACACAAAAAAAGGGAGTGTTCGGATAGCAATGTCATTATAGCATACAGCAACTACTACAGGCAAATACAACCATAACCTCTTTACGATTCTAATTTATCACCTAATGATTGTTACCTCTTCGGACCGCTTTAAAAGAATTATTAACCGACAGTCAAAAGACAAATGAAAACGTTTCATAAAAATGTATTATGAAGTTATCTGGTGAGTAAAACGCTAAAATGTGTTACGTAAGTGATGATAAGTGAGCATTTATACATAGGAAGTTATAATATCGCGTTTAGAAATGACATATTTCATTAAGTAATATGCACATGAAATAAAAATTTGCATCGTTATTGTAAACTGAAGGTTACAGGCCAAAAATAGACATACTCACTAACGTGTTTCATTTTGGAACTGGGAAAGCAGAATATATTAATAAACAATTTATTTTAATTAATGAAAAAAATTGCATTTTTTTTGATTAATTAAATTAATCACAGTTCTCGATAAATAATATTTACCTTCAATGTATTTTAAGCAAATAAACACCGTTCAATCGCAAGTAATCCATTAGAGTAATCACTGACCGTCATTCCGTCATTGGAGAATGAATGCGGGTGAGTTCTGTTAATAGATTATAAAATAGATACGCGCCACACATTGCACAGCTCTGAATAGCAAATTGAGTAAATAAATTTCCCTTTATTTTCAATAATGGGTGCCGTTTCGAAATTATAATTTATTAAAATTTAATTTTCAGTTTACGAATTTGTATTTATTACGTCGGCGTTACGATATATAAATATTGTGCAATAGCGTGCGATATTTGTGATGGTAGTAATATTAACGCTTAATGTGAGTGAACGAATTTATCTTTGGATTGCATGAGATTAATTATCAATCAATTATTATTATATATTAAATGTTTTAGTAAATAAATTTCACAGAAGGATTCTGAAATTAAATTGAGAAATATTTAAAGTTTGTTGATATAATTTGGATGACAAGAAATTTAATAAGAAGTGATTCCCATCCAAAGTATCATAGCAATATTATAAGACAATTGTGTGTCATTATCTTATAATGGATGGCGGACATTCGTGAAGTATTTTTTAAATAAGGTGTGAATGAGAGCGAGAATCTATTTCGACATGCTTTGCACGCGTTTAGACGCCATTTACAGTCGTATCATCTGTCTGTGTGCTTAACTGTAGAAGTTTATAATGTTTAAGAAAATGAATTAGCCCGACGACTGTGAGATGCGATCTGCAATTCGATTCTTGAGAGCAAGAAACTTGACAGAAGCGGAAAAAGTACGAAAGTCGTTAAGTGATTTCTGAAGATTTGTTTCAATAAAATTCGGGAGACCGACGATTCACGATTTCAAAGTTATCAATTGATTTTCCACAGATTTCTATGTCAGGCTTGTACACCATTGTTTCGGAGAAACTGAAATATCGAAAATTGTGTTGTCGATGGATTCTAAGACTGCTTCCAAGCGACAGTCAATGAAATGGCGACACACGTCGTCGCCAATCAGAGTGAATGCTAAACGGACAATTTCAGCTCGAAAGATCATGGCGACTGTCTTTCGGGACAGGAAAGGGATTTTGCGAGTGAATTTTATGACGAGAGATACAACAATCAATTCCGATGCGTACTGTGTGATCTCTATAAAACTCCAGTGTACCACGCAAAGCAAGCGGTTTGGTCTGCTGTCTTCCGATGCGATGTTGTCCATGGTCATGCAAAGTCACTTATTTCTGCATAAACACAAGGTCTGACCGGATCTTTACAATCCAAATCTTGCACCCAGTGATATTCACCTGTTTTGTTACTTAAAGGAGTTCTTTGGTGGTCAAGGTTCAACGACGACGAAGTAGAAACTGCAGTCATGGATTGGGCGTCTTCGCAGGCAGTAGATTTCTTTGATGACGAATTTCAAAAACTTGTTGAACGTTATGACAAATGTTTAAACGGAAATGGAAATTATGTAGAAAATTAGATGAAAGTATGGAAATAAATATATTTTACTGATACTCCAGCGCTTTTCTTTTTATTAAGAAACACATATCGAAGACGAAGCGGCAACAACCGTGTAGAAATTGCATACTTAAACATACTACAAATAAAATATTTTTCTTACCGCACGTTCTGAATGACGATTTTTACTGAAATCAAAATTCTCTTTTCAATTTGCATTAAAGTAATGTACTGTACAGGTAAAGTTTGCAGGGCTCGACATACAGCGCAGTAAGTATCTTGTATGTATGTTGTCCGTAGATATGTAGGCCCTTAAGTCGACCCTTAATCAATTAAACGATGACCTGAACATAAATCAAAAATTTCACGTGTCCTACAATTAAATCGCATCAGATTGAAATTGCAAAAGATTCCAGTGAAAACATCACCTATTAACGTATGATTTATTATTATTAGTGTACGCGCATGTTAACGCAAACAGCACACGATTTATAAATGACGACCATACCGCAAGCAATTACTAAATTATATTTCTTTCTTGCTTGACAAGCGATTGTAACGATACGATAAAGCTTACGTCGGTTGCTGGCCGGCCAGCCGACCGACCGGCCGTGCGTACTACACACACCACATCCTTTTTCCTAACGTAGAAGATTGTCATATAGGAATACACGTATTACATATATTCTTCGTGCACGAACACACAGGCACACAACACAATATAAACACCGTTTTCATATGCAAGTGTCCGGGCACAATTTTGTAATGAAATGTTTTATCGAGCGTATAACATGTAGCTTATTAATTAGGCAGATGTAGCGAGTGCTTTTATGAGTATGAATGTCGTTTCAATCAAATTAACGTGTAACAAATAAACGATAATATGGTCAATACAATAATTAGTTAAGAGCTTGTGTTTATTGCATGTTTGGATGTTGTGTGTACGTCGTGGAATCGTACACGCCGTCCATTTAAATATTTCGTTTCATACAATTACTGACTTTACGACAGTTTCATTATACAATTACCGAATCGAATGGATTCAGTTTGCAACCTAAAGGCGGTGCGTTTCAGTAGATAAAACTTTCTTATTTTCTTGGTTTCTTGGTGGTTCTCCACTTACGAAAATGAATAAATTCAACACCTGGCACAATTAGCATATCGAAAACATACTGTACTGTAGTGTCTAAAACTTGCTCCTTTTTCAATCCCTATGTATTTCTACTCGTTTACTGTTTACTTGTTAAGACATAAGTTTCCCAATTAATTTTGTAGTTAGATATATCTAATTACGAGTACGGTTTAACGAAAACTCAAACACAAAAGGTAACGAAAGAGAAGTACCGGGTGTACCGGAAAGTCACTACTGGTTTTTTCGTAAAAACTACATAATTTTCAAGAAGATGGAAGAATTCATTTATTCAAAGCATTGGTAAATTGATGCCTATCTTTCAGGCAATTAATGGATGCCATCCTAAAAAGAACTTTGAACAAAACCATTCATCGAGCCATTTTCTAATGATAATCGAACGGGGCAAGGTCTGGAGAGTACGGCGGGTGCGACATTATGTTTCATCCAAGTGTTTTTGACGTTGACCGGTTTTGCTATATGAGACGGCGCGTTATCGTGCTGTGAAATCACTTTCCCGTGTCCTGGGGCTCATTGTGGATTTTTTTCTATCAATGCATAGTTCAAATTGGTAAGTCATTGTCGGTAGCGATTATTATTAACAGTTTCACCAGGTTTCAACAGTTCGTAATACACCACGCCACTCTGGTCCCACCAACCACTGAGCATTATCTTACGACCAAAACGATTTGACCTTGGAGTCGATGGACCGGCTTCGGGATTTCCAAATAAATTCATTTTTCATCACCCGTCACTATTCGATGCAGAAATGATTCCCTATCATACCTTTGAAGCAGCACTTCACAGACGATTTTCCATTTGCCTATTGATCAATTGATGTGGCACCCATTTTCCCATATTTTGGATTTTTCCCGTTCGTCGTAATCGGTCGCTAATCCTAAAAAGTACAGTAAATTAACATCTGTAGTTTGACAGTTCTATGTGCATATGTACAGGTTGCTATACGCACTGTTATTTTTTGCCAATATTGTGTACATACATATGCTAATGCATAACAGGGACTCAGATCTAGGAGTTCAATATTATGTATGAAACACACAATACATTACATTATTTTGTTTCCTATACATTAGGCCTTTGATTTAATATTCAAAAAGGTTGAATTTTGTTTCAAATACACATATTTACGTACATTTACCGTAAAATAATAATAATAATAATACTCAATTTATTTAAAAAACAATGGGTAGTATATTTATGAAATATGGTCGACAAAAATGTAATAAAAATGGACGCAAAGAGAAAAATAAGAAAATCACATACAGAAACACATTAAAATACTCTAAAAGCAAAAACAAATAAATAAAAACTTGAATGTAGTTAATAGCGACAAAAAACATGTTTTTAAAAACAATAACGGGTATTTACATATATATACATATATATATATATATATATATATATATATATATATGTATGTATAAATATAGAAATATTAGACAGAAACACACGTTAAAAAACCATAGAAGTGTGGCGTGGATGGGAGATAGAAATGAAGTAAAAAAGTCATCTGACTTATTCAGGAATTTCTCTTTTTGCCACAGAATATATCGCTATTATTTCCAACTAAATAAAAAAGCAATACGTACATATGTATGTAATATGTAATATGTATACATGTAATGTATATGCATGTAATATGTAATGAATAGAACTACGGCTAAAATTATCCGAGATTATTTTTAAATTCACACCTGAAATATTTTCCGTGAAGATCATTAAAATCAATGAAGTGCAACATTTACTTTTTTGTTCTGGATGTTCGAAGTTTTTGAGGAACAAAAATAAATTCAGTAATTACAAAGTATTAATACATTTAATAATAGCGCGAAGGACACCGAGTTGTTTTTATATGGGCAGCGATTACATGATCATTACTTAGGTTGAATAAAAGATACTACAGTTAAAAGGCATAAGTGAATTTGGCACAATGTACCATTAGTTGTGAATTTTAGAAATATTTACTTCGCTTCGTAAATATCCCTTAAAGATGCCAACATTGTTCAATCATTTTCTCAAGCAATACGGTCTCATTTTTATTGACCAAAATATTATATTTACGTGGGTTTGAATTGATTATTTTGAAAAGTCAACGCCACATAAATATAATATTTTGGTCGGATAAGAAAACAGAAACCTTAGATCGTAATTAATATAATTAAAAAGGAGAAAAAAACCCGTTAGCACCACATCAAAATTTGTATCATAGATACGCATTTCGACAGATAAGCTGTCATCTTCTGTGGGGAAAAAAGAAGTGCTTCTGTAGACTTTGAGTAGGGTGTTTCTCGGTTTTTCTATGAAATTTTACTACAAGCCCATGATTCAACAGTTCTTTTTTCTATTGAAGGTGACTACATTGCCATGGAAATACGCATCCAGGAAATAAATATTAAAGTGGTAGGGATTTTTATAACCTTTTCAATTGTTCACTTAGTCAGAGACTCCAACACAATTTCTATATCTAAAATAATTTTCATAGCTACACTCTCTCTGTTTTAATTTTTAAAGTTTTTTAATAACAAGAAAGCTGTGAATGAAAAATATATTAGATACTGCATATCTTTTAAAGTTTCAATTGGGTAGAAAGGCAATGGGTGCCGTAAAAAACATTTAGATGATGATGTGTTAGGCTACCGTTGACAGTCCATAATGTCTATCAAATCTATCGATGGAATTCTAAACGAAACGGAGTCATTGCTACCACGGCTCCTCGTCTCAGGTGAATAACAAAGTCCAGAGGTTTTGGTGTAAAATTTTCAAGTTGTAATGTACGAGATGGATATGCACAGATGATAGAACTTGAAAGAGATAAATAATTCATGTTGAGCTATTACAAGTCAATCGTTCATATTAGTGCAAATGGAATTTATTGGTGGCAATTAGAAAGATTCGATCAAGTTTTAAGACATTTGGAACTTGGGGAAGCAGAAATTCTTTGACATTACAATGCTCGGTCATAAGCAGTACGATTCAGTGCAGAAAAATTGGACCAGCTTGTTTGGACTGTTCCTGTCCATTTTATCCATTCCTATTACTGTTAGCTTCGTTCTCGGAAGTCTCGCTGGAAAGATATTTGAGAATGAAGAATAACCCAAAAATGCAATCGCAAATAGTTTTAAAATTAAATTTTGCCCACCTTTTAAATAATTAGTATACCGTAAAGAAGACTAATTAATTTGAATATAATCACGATATAAGAAACGAAAACCGCTGCTAAATCAGTAAATGCAAAATAGAAATCTGAACAAGACATTTACTACCATGAGGCCTCGTCACAGGCGAATAACGAAATCCAGAAAAAAATTCAAAAGAGAAAACAATTTTTTCACGCACCGACTACAATTAAATAATTTGCATATAAATAAAAGGATCCGTAATTATGCAATCACGTTGTCGTCGAAGACCCATAAACAAACTTAATAGACACTAATCACAAATAGACAAGTTTCTAGGCTCTAAAAAGGCCAACCATTAGTCGAACGAACATTATTATTGTATGTAAATGATTGACAGCGCCACTGACGTATAACTTCTGATCGTACTAACATACATTTTGCACACACGTACATATGTAATTACATGTGTACATACACATATGTAGGTATACCTGACGACGACACGAAAATTGCGAACGAAGAAGTTTTACGCGGCGTAATTAAAACTTTGTTTAATAAATGTACTACTGAGAAGTTGGACTAAAAGTAAACAGAATTGTTATTGGATATTTAAGAGTCTTATAAATAACGCATAGAGCTATTGTTTTTACAAGTTTATTATCACGTGCATGCGTAACTGGAAAATATGGATAATTATAGGTATTGCAGTAGTCGCTAGTGGTAATAGATTTATAGCACATCAATGTCAAGCACTTACGGAAGTGACATACCTACGTTTATCTAGTTGCAATAACATCTGCAAATCTGAACAGATAGGAAGAATCATCTATACACACATATGTATGTACATATTTAATGTTGTAGGTTAAAGATAACCATTTTGAAAGCGAATCTGAATATTAACCTTTATATTATTAAGATAAGCCCCATGTAGAAAAATCAATTCATTGTAGATTTACGTCTAGAAATAAACACGTTTTAGAGATTTTGCTTTTCTTCTAATGTACCAGGCGTACCGAAAAGTTATTAGCGGTTTTCCTAACAGATGTCGCTAGGCTTAAGTATGCAATGTTATCAATTCACATATATGTCATTTTATTCTACTGACATCAATCTTCAAAGCCATACATGCTAGATTTTGCGAAAGTAAGACCGTCACAGATTTATACCTCTTTGAAAATGTCGTGTTTCGTGCCTGAAAAAGTGCAGGTGCGGAAGAAGAGAAAAGCCTTTGAAAGTCATCGTTTTCTGGTAGAAACTTACGGTGAGTTTGCTCCAACCATAAAAACGTGTGAGACGTGGTTTCGATAATTCAAAAGTGGTGATTTCGATGTGTAAAGCAAAGAACGTTCTGGTAAACCGAAAAAGTTTGAAAATGCGAAATTGAGAGAGAAATAGGTTAGCGACCGATTACGAGCAATGGGAAAAATCCAAAAGATGGGAAAATGAGTGCCACTTTAATTGAATGACAGGCAAACGGAAGATCGAAAAATCGTCTGTGAAATATTGCTTCCAAGATGTGATCGGAAGTCCCTTTTGCATCGAATAGTTACGGATGATAAAAAATGAATTTGTTTCGCAAACGCTAAGCTCAAAAAAGCATGGTTATTACCTGGCGCAACCGGCCCATCGACTCCAAGACCAAATCGTTTTGGTTGCAAGACAATGCTCTGTATTTTGTGGAACCAGAGTGGCGTGGTGTAGTACGAACTATTAAAACCTGATGAAACAGTTAGTATTTATCGCCAACGACAACAAATTATCGCCCATTCGCTGTATGGGCCCTGAAGCAGTTGGAAACTGACCCTAATTTTCATCAAAAAATCATCTCCAGCGGCGAGGCTCATTTCTGGATGAATGGGTACGTCAACGAACCAAATTGTCGAATTTGGAATGGTACCAATCCACATGTGATCTAAGAACGTCAAATGCATCCCGAAAAAGGTAAAATTTTAATCCTCGTATATTGTTTCGGCGGTACACTTCAACAATGTCCATGTAAAATTGAGAAGAATGTTTTAATTATATACCCTAGTAACTTGGACACAATACATGTGTGTACATATATATGTATTGAAATCAGTTACATATGATATAGGTTATAACTGATATAACGTTTCGTAAATGTATGTATATACATATATATACATACGATATATACAGATAGCCTGCTACAACGCTTCTTGTACTCTTAAGAAAAAGAACATGCAGATGCATATCGAACGTCAGGTGATTTTTCTCCCGGGAGATGCGGGCACATAAAACAACACGGCAATACTTTTGTATACGGAATGCCGGTTCAATTAATTACAACGTCAGTTCACTTTGACGCTCCAAGGTAACCACCGTGAAGTACCGAATATTAATTAACCACCTAATTGTGCAATCGATTATTTCCGGGTCGCTACCATTGTCCGTGGAGAAAGTCAAATTCGTCGTGGTAATAAATTTTTGCGAGGATGTTCTGCCGTATCGAAAACGGCCCAGAACGACAGTTATGATCTCTTTTCTTTTCAAGTTTAAGTAACGGTTAGTGAGATATTTATTTGCGAAGCTTATAAAAATCTAGAAGCTCTTATTATTATGTCTAAACCATAATGTAGACATGGTCTTTATTTAATAAACACAATCGGTATATAAAATTAAACAGCCAGTTCTAGACGTATGTATATAGCATGTTATATACAAATACAGATGTTTTTTGGATTTATGGATCTCGCGGGATGTTCTTTGTGTTTTTATAGTTTTATCGAATTCGTGGTTTTTTTGTATTTCAATAGTTTTACGAATTTCGGGGCCTTAATAATATATATATATATATATATATATATATATATATATATATATATATATATATATATACATATACATATATTATATGAATCCTGTAAACAGCAGGAGTTTCAAAATAGTTACGAATAATAGTAATCATCGCGATTACATCTTGCCAATGGCTTAACGTTGATTATTGCTTCGTGATGATACAAAGGGTACTAGGAAAGTTTTGCAATATGACGTAACAATGCGATCGTAGAAAGAGACTTGTTGCTGCATGTTGAGACATGTTCATACGTCAGTTTTTCATTAGCACTGAGAGTGTAAAGTGAGATAGGGGCAGTTTTGCGTTATAATTTCGTGCGTGGTTTAAACACAGACCAGTGCTTCGAAGAAATGACTCTTGTATGTTATGTTTGTCCAAATCGCACAACGATATTCAGGTGGAATAGAGAATTCCAAAGAGGAAATTTAACTGTGGAGGATGCTGATAGGCCGGGAAAGCCACGAACGAAGTTACGAAAGAAAACGTTACTACTACGAGGAAAATGCTTGTCGAGGACATGCGAGTGACCTACCAACAAATAGAGGATAATTCAGGCCTAAATGCACCAGCAATTCGTTCGATTCTGCATGATCATTTGCACGTGAAGAAACTTTGTCCTCTCTGGGTGCCGCATCGACTGACTGAAGAGCAGATGACACGACGTGTGACTTTGTGCCGGGAGATGCTAAAAAAGTTTAACAAGGGACAATATATGTGAACAACATCGTGACAGGTGACGAGACTTGGCTGTACTTTTACGATGTGCCGGCCAAAGTTCAAAACAAAGTATGGGTCTTTGATGATGAGGACATACCAGTAGTTGTCAGAAAATCCCGATCTGTAAAGAAGAAAATTATAGCTGTATTTTTTTAATCGAGTGGAATTGTGGAACGCGTCGTTTTGGAGACACAGAAAACAGTCACAGCTGAGTGGTATACTGAACAGTGCCTGCCTAAAGTCATTGGATCTATGAAGAACCTGCGGCCAAAGTCAAGAATGGATACCAGGTGGTTCCTCCATCACGATAATGCTCCAGCTCACCGCGCCAAAGTCTGCACCGAATATTTGACCACGACAGGATTGAAACTTCTCGAGCACCCTTCCTAGAGTCCAGATCTTGCTCCCTGCGACTTTACATTGTTCCCGCATGTAAAGATGAAACTAAAAGGGCGGCGGTTTTCCAGTGATGAGGACCTTCTGCGGGCTTCGGACAACGAGTTTGCTTTACTCCCTAGTAAAACTTGGCAGAACTGGTTTAAAGATTAATTTCGGAGGATGGAGAGGTGTATTGAGTGTAGAGGAAATTACTTGAAAAAATGAAATAGACAAAGCTGTATTGCGAAACTTTCCTAGTACCCTTTGTAGTATGCCATAAACTATTATCACGAACAAGCTCGTGGTACGTCTTAAGAAGGTATAACCTGCCGATTAGGAATTCCAACAAATTATCTATGGACGTTACCTTTATATGAGTTACATTCTAAAATTAAATGGTCCAAGTTTAAATCTTTATCACAACATGGGCACGCATTTAAATTTATTTGTGGGAATGAGGTGAATATTTAGCATGACCAAATGTTAATCTTGCTATTGTTACACAATAACAAACGCTCTATATTTTCATATTTCCGTTTCTTGGCATAGTTGTTATTTAACGAGAATATAAATAATAAAGTAAAACATACATTTAGTGGAACGCCTTGATATAATTTCCCAATTCCAAGAAATATCGCTCCGTTTATGAGCGAAGTAGGTAGTGGATTATTTAAGAATGTGGGTACAAAAGAAAAAAAACTGTGGAATAAATAGCGTCGTTCCAATAACTTATTTCTAAACGTAGCCCGTATGTACTGATACATACAACATAAGTGACACATACACGTGTTCAATATGTACAAACGGTATTAACCTTTTCACGGAAACATCCTTTCGACTAGTTTAAATAAAAATGCTCCGGACAGAGGAGGAAAACAGGGTAACTAACCTATTAGAAATTAAAGTTTTACCGATGTGTGTTCATAATTGTCGTTCCTAAATGGGCGCAATGCATTATTTCGAATTGCAATTTTAATCAATAAAAAAGAAACGGTAAAAAAAGAAGGAAAAACGTATAAAGCCATAGAAGCTAGGCGCTTTGGAAGCAGTGAGCTTATTAATTTACTCCTTCTTTGGAGAGGCATTTAATTCAATTAAACGGGACTTGATGTAGAAAAAAAAACGTGGGATTAGTGTTTAAAATACTTTGAGAAGTTTTCCTTTTTCCCATCGACGTGTGAATGAAAAACAAATGAACATCTTGGTGGTTAAAAAATACGATAGAATGAATATTAGAATAGTTTTCATTAAAATTTGGCTTCAACTACCTACATTCGTATTTGTATATATATACACAAGTATACTACATGTACCTACATATATGTAGCATATTTGTTTTATGTGACAATCAATACTTCAAGTATTAAAGACGGATACCGACTTTTTATTTCAGATTTTAGATCACTGTACTTGACGGTAGATGGTATACAACTTAGTAGTTGTTGTTCTAAATGTTTTAGATTTTTGAAGACATTCCTATTTTCTTTTTCTTAACAGGTAATAGATTTAGTGGAAGTAATTAATTTTAGTTGAAAGGTCGTAAAAATTGGAAACTTTTATTTTTTCTTTTAATTTTCCCTGATTCTTTTTTTACGAATGTCCAAGCGGATGGTTAGCTATTTCGATATTTCGACCAGTAATGACTACTGGAACGACAGTGTGTATTTAATGTGTGTGAAATGATTCATAACTTTGTTACTAACCTCTCTTGGACGTAAGGAAGGAAGCAGTGTTGATTATTCCTTTTTAACGTTGAAAGGTACCGGGATAGGTGCCACCACTTCCGAGACTAAAACCCACTCGTAACGCTTCGAACCATTGATTTCTCTAAACGATTATCCGAAGCCAAGAGCTCCAACACTGCGTTATCCCGGTGTTATTTAATAAACGAAAATTTATCTAATTTTTTTATAAATGAATTTGAAATCAATCGCAAAAATACTACCTTTCAAAAGGTATTGTATGATAACAAATGGTAGTGGATTGACACGTTTAGAAGAGTTTAGAAACGATTTCGGGAGCAAAATTTGTGCAACTCCTTTGGTGTAGTCCGCGAAAATAAGAAGTTTGAAAACAATGTCAAAATGTAAACTTTCGAATGTGTGAATGGATTATTTTTTAAAGTTAGCGTGATTTTGGCCTAAAAAGGAGGTGAGCTTGTATTCTATTATTTCAGGATTACTACTCTGAAGGCCAAATTTGAAATTTTTTATTTTGCCAGAAATCTAAATTTTTCCAAAGGGGTATACTCGCAAAAATTTACAGTTTCCAAAAGTTATTGTAAATTAACAAATGTTCGCGGGATAACACTCCAGAAAACGATTTCGAAGTTAAAATTCGTCCAACTCCTCTGGCTTAATGCCGAGGGAATAAAGAATTTGAAAAAATATGTGAATTTTTAACACGAAACTATTTTACGTAGTAATGTTACTTATTTATGTTCTTTGAAAGTCGTGAGTTACAAAAACAGGTGTAAACTTTTCTATATTCTTGCAACGTTACCTAACGTGAGAGCACTTTACTTTCTTTAATTTTAGTTGAATTTAAGAAACGACGTATGGCGATTAGTGAATTTGCAATGTGCATTTCCAAGTTGTCAGATAGGTTTGAATTATTTTTATTGCTCTTCGAATATTCACATAATTGGATAGAATTTTGCTTCTTCCTTTTGGTTGGAGGAAGATTGTTTTTCCCTTGTATATTAAATAAAACAACGCCGGTAACCTTAAATGCACCATGAATACTACGCTAACTTATAACTTGAGTGTGAACGCGAAACCGAACTTTGTTTTTAATATATAATAAAACTTAAAAGCATCTACAATTGTTTATGATTAAGTCACTGACAAGTACCTAGGTAATCGACAACTGTACTTAACAGTGTAATAAAACCATTGAAATTAAAAACATAAAATATTACAATGCAAGATTTACATAGTCTTAGCTTGTCGTAATAAAACGTTGGTTTGAATTTGACAATAAAAGAATGAAAAATATAATTATACATTTTAGGTAAATTCTAAGATCAAGTAAACTATGCGAAGTACTCAAAAAACCCTTGACTAATAAAGAATTACTTTCTAGAACTAAGGTAATATAAAGTATACGTTGATATGAAACTATAATCCGAATGAAAAGAACAAAATTAAGATATATGCAAAATTTAAACACTGTTCTGAACACTCTGTACGCAAATATTTTTTTATTAATGAGACCAGTCTCCTATTCGAAATGTTCAATTTCATACTACGATAACTAACAACGAGACTACAACAATTCGTTGAAGCTATAGGCGATTTGAAATTTAGTTACATAATGCAGTATATGAATGCGACATAATCGCTTTCGACGTATTAAGAAGAGAAAATATTAAATTTTACACACATATGTGTGTGTGTATGTATAATCAAATAAAAAGACTATTTAAACTGATTAATAACACGCCAAAATTAATACATTCGAAAGTTGTAAATGTGTATATGCTTCTCAATGCAGTGTACGATATTAAAGAAATTTAATTTCACGTTTTTCTGGTACTATTATTTGTGTGTCATTTAGAATAACAAGTACTATCTGACATTGCACTAAAATGATAATATTTTGTCAATCAAGTAGCAAGCAAAAAAGAATCTAATCCAGTATAATTACCATATCTCGAGAAAACCAAATACCCAGAATTATTTATGCATTAAATATGCGGGTGCGCAGATGCACATGCGAATGTGTTTTCGTCAATATCAAAAAAATACATTTGAAATGAAAGAAGTAATTGTTTTAGTTGTGGATGAAAAAAAAATTGTTATTTCGCTTTATGAATCTCATGTCAATCAAAAAAAATGATTCCAAAAAATCGTCTTTTGAACTATTTTTAATAAAACGCATTTGTAAAAACAGTTTCTGGAATTTTCCCTAATGCAGTTTAATGATAGAGCGTTGATTCGCTGTCAGATACATACGCGGTCGATTATTCGCCAAAGCAGTCCACGTTGACTGCCGCTCCGTCCCTAAACCACTCCCACCCCGATAATCTGCCGCATGTTAAAGGAAAGATGCTCGGTCCACGTTGACTGATTTAATATACCCAATCACAGCCATTAATTTACATTAAATGACCAATTAAGCGCTAGTAATTTCAATACTAGATTATTTTTGTTGTTAGATACTTACTATTCGAAGTTTGTTAATGTATGTAAATATTTAAACTAACGATTTCATGAATATTTTACAGGCGTATCTATGAATGTCTGTTCTTACAATGTAATCAAATACACTCCTTAACAGAACGGTTAAAATTAAATAATGCCTATTACGATTAGTTAGTATATATTTTTACATTTTTAGATAGGAAATGATTTAAATGTTTTAACGAGATCACGGTAACTCTTTGGCGATACAATTCGAAGTTAATTACGTAAATCTAGTTAAGAAGAGAGAGTATCGCAATATACAGTATTCGATTTTCTTATGTAATTCCAAAACTGTAAATGAATATATCACAAAAATCCTGAAACAGGTTAACTAGTTCTTCTAACGGTGCTGAATTCTACATATTTTAAATGTCTGTGACGGCACCAGTTTTAAAGTTATGACGTTAAATGCATTTTTAACGGAATGACGTGTTTTTATTAGTTTTCGATTTAACCTTGAAAAGCTTTTTCAAAAAACCCACACTTAATACCATCATGAAAATGACAGTAGCACGCAATTGTAAAAACTATAAGAATCACTGTTTATTATTTATCGTAAAATGTTCTTCACCAATTTCTTGACACACTCCCAACTTATGATGGAATTCATTTCTAACATTGTTATTCTTCTCATTTCTGTTGTAATTCGTTTTTTTAAATGATCCGTTTTAATAGATATCGTCTTAAAACCTTTATTTTTGAAGTAATCCCATGCAAAAGTACGGAATTGGGTTAAATCAGGATCAGATCTAGCCGGTCATTCCAGAAAACCCCGTCTTACGAGCCATCAGTTTTGGAAAACTCCGTCTAAATATTCTCGAACAGGACAGCATAATGTGTTGGTACTCCATTTTGGTGGAATCAAATGGTGTTATTAGATATATCTTGATCTCCAATCTGGATTCAAGTATAAAATTGCAATCACTAAGGTAAACTCATCTTTGTGGTTTTATAAGTAGCATTTGTTATATCTGCCCAGGTGTTAACCTCTTGTGGATATTAGATGCAATCGTCGCGCTGCCAGTGGGAATTTATTTTGTGGAAGCTCAGTATCTATAGGTTTGATGATTGGACCCGCTTACAGTAAATGTAAACTCGTCAGAAGAAAAGATTTTTTCTATAGATACAACATATGTGCCAATAAAGAACATTTCGACGGTTCAGATTGGCCCCTGTTAATTGCAAAATGTATTGATTATACGCACAAAGTTTTTCTTTTTCGAAGCCCATTAATACGGTTGTGTACGGTTGATATCCAGTATCTGGAGGTGAAGAATCTGAAGGATTTTTTGAATGCGTAAAAGATAATCAATTTTTACATGGTCTTCAACAAATACTTGCGTGGTCATAATCTCAGAATTGTGTGTCATTTTTAGATACAATTCCTTGAGAAATGGGTGATAAGTCTGTATGTTCTTCGCACTACTTTCGTATATCACATTTTAAAAAAGAAATAAATAATAAGACAATTGAAAATGATAACAACTGCCCGTTCTAATGTTCGCCTTGTAAAAAGTAAATGTAGATACAAGTAAAAAATTGAAAATATTTACAAATAAACTGTACATCACTTCACATTGACAATGTTAGGATATCGGAACAAATTTTACGAATGTAGTATTTAGAATTTTCATGTATAACGGAATGTACTGTAGTGTTTTAACAACAATTAATCAACAACTATTGTCACCTTTCGATACTAGTTTAAACATTTTCTTAGAAGCCCTTAAAGATAAACATATTATGGGTGGAATTCTTTTTGAAAAAGCTTTCAAAAGTTTTATCCAAAAACTAACATCGAAATAAGCGATTCCGTTAAAAAATGCATAAGATGACGTAACTCAAAAATTGGTGATGTCACGGGCATTTCGAATATATAAAACTCAGCACCACTGGAATAGTTAGTTCACCTGTTTCAGTGTTTTTGTGAAACATTCATTTGTAGTTTTGGAATGAATTACTGAATTCATTCAGGAAGACATTTTCCATTAGGCGTATATAGGTACGTGCTGATATGCGTGTACTTTAATACAGTATTATGTTCTATCGAATTATAGAGAAATGAAGAATATTTATTCAAAATAATCTTTTTACGCAAAAGGACGACTCTTCTGTTTGAAATCGCCAAGAAATCAGCAACGTGTGTTGGTCAAGTTCATGTTGGAATGAAGCCCTCAGTATAACTTACCAGATAGTCTAATGAAATTATTTAATGATCTTCTTATACGTTAAAACAAAATAGACAATGGCGGTTTAATGCGAATAACCTGAAACAGTAACACTTGTTTAGATGATCGCCTCTAATGATTCATACTTCTGTTTGTATTTATAGCATTTTATATGTCATTACATTAACGGAAATACTAATATATCTCGTGCTGTTAAGTAAGAATAATAGAATGTATCGATTTTTATATTAGCGCGTTGCTAATAATGTATTTCGTGTATTATCTATTTTATACATATATAAAGTCTGTGGTGTATACGCTTCGGATAGTATATGCGATGTGACAATTAAATTCTTGAAATGCACTTTTCAAAACTGTGAAATAATACACCAAACGCAACCGCGGTCGCCTTTAAACTACTGATCGCTTTTGTATGTACATATATATTGTACATAAGTATGTACATATATCTCCAGTCTAGTTTTACCTACTCAGTTTTTGAAAGGAAACATTTGCCGAAATACTGTCGAACTATAAATATTATCAGTGGGTACATAATAAATACTAGAAATATCCATTTCAAGTGCAAATAGCCAAAAACCATAAAAGTCTCCGACAATAAATATGCTGTGATTTGGTACATTATAATTATCATTGTTATAATGAATGATCTACATATCAGTATATATATTATAGGATGAACCTAATGTGAACATGTTTAAATAAGTCATTTCCATTGTCCGAAAGCTAACCAGCAACTAGTTCCATCGATTTGGAATTGCATGAATGAATAGTGATTTCGATGCGATTTACGTTCATTTTGAGTACTGAATGGTTATGGTGCGCATTAGAAGTTTCACCAACAGCTTTTTCATTTTCCAATAGGCAGCGTCAAACGAAACTCTTAATTTTAAACAGAAGCGTCTCGAATTAGTAATTCAATTAAAAATTTCTTTTCGCATTCATTCCAACACTTAACAATGAATTTTCTTTGTTACAGGAGAGAAGCCGCATAAGTGTGTAGTCTGCTCGAAGGCGTTCAGTCAGTCATCGAATTTAATAACCCACATGCGCAAACACACGGGCTACAAGCCGTTCTCCTGCGGACTGTGCGAGAAAGCCTTTCAAAGGAAAGTCGACCTACGTAGGCACAGGGAATCTCAACATCCGAGCGCGTCAGACAGCATAATGACGAGTTTATATAATAATGTGTCCGATGTTAAAAACGAATCCGATACCAAGCAGGAGGTTTCGAGTAGCAGTTAAGGAATGAGATCCACTCTTAGTCAATTTAATTTATTCCCGTAGGGTCTATGGAATAATTTTAGGTGTTTAATGTTTCTTTTTTCGTTGCGACTGTTCATGTTTAGATTTTTGCCGTAGTCACCGAAGATTATTTATTATGTATGTACACGTTGTGGAAGAAGTATAGGATTGTAATTGTTTTGGACAAAAAGTAAAAAATACTAATGCTACACACGCACGCGTGGTGTATAAAAATCACTCGAAAGTAAACAATGAAAGAGATCAGACTTGATCTGATTATGAACGTAAACGACATTAAATTCCGATAATAATAAATCACTTACGTATTCTAAAGGAACTTTATTTTCGCGCACGTGTATATTTTAGTGACAATAATATTTTTCAGTCCAGCAAATGTACAACGCAATTATATCTAGGTCAGAGAACATCAAATATAATGGACGTATTAGTATTGTAGGTGATAAAAGTAAAACATTAATGGGTTGTAGCGTACATAATTCAATGATTAATCATTTTCAAATGATTAAAATTGCTGGTGCAATCATTTAATAGTTCGGTTAAAGAAAATATGGATTGATCTACTTATCCAACAGCTCGCTATATCCTATCGATACACTACTCTTATATAGAGATGTATGTACGTATATTAGTGTTCAACTTTGCGCAGTAGAACAAGTTGGGCGTCTCTGAAATCGGACACGTTACGATAAAATTTATCGTAAAGTAGATTATAAGAAAATATATGTATGTAGATGTGTATAACTGTAGCACGTATTCAGAGTGTCGATTTGAAGCCTGAACTTGAAAACATTAAAGTATATGTGTTTTAAAAAACTTCTGTCATCTTGTTCGAGTAAATTTGGTGGAATAAAATAATTACACCGTATAGAACTATAACAAATAGAGAGCCCGGTAGTGGGTAATCGATAATATTAGCAGTCGATAGATAAATCAAAAACATTTTAGAACGGAAATTTTAAAAGTACTAGTCGAGAACTCTCTCAAGTGACATACATAAATGATAATTGAAATTTTAGAATTGCTTACGTAAACTGAATAAATAAGTTAATGATGAACTGTTCAAATGTTAAAAGTAGATAGTAAATATGTAAAAAAATTTATAATCCTTAAACTGAATTTGAAACAAATAATGATGAAAAAGGTACGACACAACTCGAAACTTTTGCCCATCGTGTTAGGAATTACTCTAAAATTTTATTGTCCATTTCATATGAGGTGTAGTTCTCTTTTCCTTTATAATATTCTTTTGTGTTCGAGAAATGGAAGTGCAGTTTTCTCATGGCTTCGCCTTATCGTTCCCAATAAAGTAAAATAAACGACTTGCAAAGATGATTTACAAGCGACGTGGCATACAGAATATTTGTCGAAATAATGCCAGAACGGCTAAAAATTAGATTAAATAACAACGGATGTATGAATTGAACAAAACAGCTTTACTAAATTCATTGCAAATTTTCACATTATCTAGTTATTATTCTGTTTGTGTCGATGATGTTCTCTATCAATACAAATGGTTAAGCACATTTCGATTTGAAAATAAATAACATACATACAATTTCTAAGTCCGCTTTCAAGAGTAACTGTTCGATTTGGATGAGGCTACTGTACACATATGCGAAATACTAAAAAGAATTGCGAAGATACTCCGATTGTCCAGCATGAAACGCAATTGTCGTCGCGATTTTTCACGAATACTACTCAAAATTCAAGATTCCCGTTCTCGATTACTACTTCTGAATTTTCATGATTTTTAAAAACGTATTCTCGATTCTCGTTAAGTTGGTGAGTCTCTAAAAGTTCTCATTTGAGTACAAATTTTGCCTCGATTTGCTACCTGGAATGGCGCATGTTGAAAGGATAAATCCTGTGATAAAACGTGTGACGAATTACCCGAAGGAAAGAGAGAATTAAGTCTAACTATAATATGTGACAATCGGAGATGATAGAATCTGCAATTGGAAAGTAATCGACGGACGTCTTGCAACCCCATATTTTTAGAATAACGATAAAGAGAAAACAAGCCAAATCGTGAGAGGCTTCTGAAGAAAATAATAAAACAATACAATCAAAAAGAAGGACAGACTTTTTACAAAAATTATTATCACGGAATGAAAAGAAATTGGGGCGTTTTTAACACTGTTATCTTTAAAAATTATTCAAGTCTTTAAGCTAAATGCACTTTAGACAGTACAAATAATCATTCTAAGCTGTATAACACACTTCGATAATGAGTGACGTTATGTTATCCAACAATTCTTGTTGAAGATGACAACATCGTTATCGAAATCGTACACGGTGTAATATTAGTATTTTTGCTGTGCTCTTAAAGTATTTAGTGAGTCCATAACTAATTTGTGTGAAAATTTGATATGTTTTGTTGTATCTCTAATTCTAATATTTTATGGCGAAATTCAAGCATTCGAATAAATTCCGTACGAACGCAATTCTATTTTATACTTTCTTCCACAAATTTATGTAGCGCCAGTTCTAATTGTGACAAAATCCCGTGTTACTTAGTGCCATTTTTATTACGTTTTTATCAATAGACACGAGAATGCCATAAATTGAAACTTGTTGCCATCTTTATTAAAAGTACGTGTTGTTGACTTGATTGCCTTTCGAGTGCTGTTAGAACACGCGATGTTGTTATTTCGTGTCTTCGGCCTTTTATAGATAATTAAAATTGATAAGGGAATAAGAAATAAAATGAATTAACCGTCCGTTAAGTGCCTGTAATTATATATACAAACGTGTATGGGATAATCCGTCCAATTTTCAAATATATTTACATACGTGTATATGATATATTGCTGTACGTAGTATGAAAAAAATTCAGAGCAAAAAACGCATTTCTGCACTTTGCCATAGTTGATTGAACGTATCCTGTGATTTTGACAAGAGAATGCGACCAGTTTGTTATGTAAGCACACACATACATACATACGTACATATAACAGACTATACAGAGGCGGAATAATTGTCTACCACTAAATGCGTCTTTCGTTTTTATTACGATTTAACACCTAACTACATATATGTGCATATGTAGATGTTTCAAACAGCATATCTACAAATGACTCTTTTCTCCTTCATTAATATTTATTGGAAATTGTTGCTTATAAATACACGTACACATCTGCAACGTATCCGGGAGTAATCGTGAACTTTTTTTGAGAAAATACAAAACAATCTCGTTTTGGAATAATGAAATAAAATACTTTGATTCCGCAATGCATTACTCATTTTTGAAAATGGTCTTTTACCATCTCAAAGGCGTCATTATAATTTCACGTCTATAAAACTTCTGATTTTTATCGACGAAAAGCCGAACCGAGTGCGATTTCATATCATCATCGTTAACGACTTTTCCTAACAAAGAAATTGATTTGGAAAAGAACGAAATAAATCCGTTGGTACTGGACCATATGGTAGAGATGGTAACGCATTGTAACCAAACTTCACTAACATGTCAAAGAGCAATCAAAGTTTTGCGTTGCCTTTAATTCATTTACCAGTGGTGTTTTTGAATTGCTTTCCTTTTGCCTCTCCATTTATTTATTTCGAAAATATTCATTTCAATATTCTGTTCTACGTAGAAGACGTTTTTACCGTGGTTTGCCTTGGGCTATTCTTCATAAAGTGTTTTTTTCATGTATTGATTGATCCATGTTTCCTTGTCTTCCTTTAGGTATCACATTTCGTTACGATCCTCGCCTTCCATAGTTTAGGACCTAATCTTGTTTCTTCCATTCTTTACAGATGGCCCCGATAGCTTAGTTGTTGCCTTTTAATATATTCCACCGTTCATTCTGCTTTTAATTGACCTGAATATCGTTTTACGTATTTTTTTATGCAAAATTTCGATTCATCTCTTTGATATGCGTCTGCTACTTTTCTCTTCTTCAAAAATATTAATATTTTGCAGTCATTCGTTATCTCCGTACTGTATGAAAATTGCTTCTGACAAATTACGTTGCATTTTCTTGAAAATTTCCGATTAAAAAACGATTCGACTTTCTACTAGTAAATATCACGATACGTGATTCCACTCGAAGTAGTTATTAGATAGTTATTTTTACTGTAAGATGAATTGTTATAATATTGCTTACTTGCAGGAATCGAATATTTTCTTGTTTTAGTAACGAAAATCCGAAAAAGTACTTACTTAATAAAGAGTGCGTATATGAGTGAATATATCAGATTTTCAAAGTTAACATTTCGATATAAATATGGTATGATACGTATACCTGTTATATTGTCGACGTTCAATCAATAAAATAAGTGTAAATGTCTGTCTTTTAATCAAGAAGTAGGCCATGTTTTAATTACCGAAGTATGCTGTCTGGTTGCAATACAAATGAATTTCATTCAAGTTAATTCCATTTTCTAATGCATTTCTTTAGGGAGTTTTCCTTAAATTATCGTCGGTGCAATTATGTAGCATATTTCGATACATCGAGAGCCGTCCACTTAATGATTAACGGACTATAAAATATTCATTCCCCACGGTAATTTTAAGAATCGAGCGAGGCGCTGTATGGCAGTAGTCATCGAATTACATTCGAGTTCATCCATTCCTCTTGTATATACATATTTGTTTGTGTTTTTTTTTTATTATCTTGGGATAGTGGGCCAGTTCTAGTCTTTCATAACAATGCCAGTAGAAAACAAAAGCAAACATCCAAGAAATGTTACCAATATTGGGAAAAGTGGGAGGGCGTGAAAGAAAGGTGCAAATACATACCGAAAATTAAGAATTGGTAGCAAAACAGAAGAAAAACGAAAATTTTGTACAAAGCACGTGTATGTATATGTTTGCACTTTTTTGTTTGTTTCGTTTTCAAGTTTTGCTTAAAAGTTTTTGTCGAAAATTAGTGGAAAAAAGCGAACAAAAGCTTTTAACAAAACTTTCATACAGCTGAAAAACCAAAGACTTGTAAATATAACTTGTAAGGTTTTATGTAATTTTATTAATTCCTTTTTATTGTATTTTTTTAGCTCTTAAATATGTTTTGTAGATATTGGAGTACTGTGGAAAAGACATTGAAAATGTTTTTACGTAAGTGTTGATACGATGAAATCTTGAAACAATAAAACTATCTGTTTGAACTGTAAATGATGTATGCTTTCTTTGAAAATATACGTTCAACTAGCTTTCCTCGTTTTATTTCTAATTTAGACAAAAATTCAATTATTTATTACGAAACAATTATTCTTGGAGTGTGTCATTGAAGACGTGAAAAATTCAATTACTGGAGTGTTCACAAAAGAAAGAAGAAAAAATATTAATCGAAAAAATTTTTGACAAACGTAATAATAACTAGAGCAGTCACATCTGTCTGCACACCATGTTCGTAATAAGTACGTTCCGAATACTAAAGGTACTTACAGGACTTTTAGTTTAATTTGTTGTTGGCTTTAAATAAGACAGCAATGGTAATAGCCCTTGCGAAGTCACGTAAGACCACGTATTTGTTCTCTAAGAAATTAATTCCTTTTCGAAAAATATTCTAATTTTCAATTACCGTAAGAAAGACAGCGATTGTAAATCGTTAAACGGTACTTACTTAAATCCTCAATAAAATTAGATATATGACCCTTTCAGCTAAGTTTGCAGTTCGTAGTAAATATTAAGTTGTCCCGAAAATCATGACGGATTTTTGCAATAGATGGCGCTTATCATATTTTTGCGTACCAGAGACATTCGCATCTATCTTTATGACAACCCCCTGAAGTTTATAACAGAACGAAGGTGTATACCGAATCAAAGCGACGATTCGCGGGAACGAGGATTTGTAGAAACATTAAACGTCTCTCGCGAAAAAACAAAAAAGTTAGTAAACCTTTACAAGTTCGGTATTTGATTTGCTAATGATTTGAAATGTGCGTTTTGGCTTTCGACGGTACAGATCGTATTAGGAATTTGATTTGTGCGACACAGTTTAATTATTTTCTGATGATGACAACTTAGTTGTCGAAATACCTATACGGAATACGAAAATGAATGTGAGAAGGGGTTATATATCAATTTTCAGTGATTAAATCTCAAAGTTTATTTGACAGCACGTATAAACATCTGCGATGCGCTACTTAAAACTGAAAGAAACAATCCCTTTTTAAAGCTGCTGATAGGTGGTGATAAGAAGAAGCTTGTTTACCACAACATGATATGAGAACGGTCGAGGATTCGCTTCAAACGTCATCAAAAGCAGACATTAATAGAAGGAATAATATGTTCTCGGTGTGATGGGATTTTAAATGGTGTATTTTTCGACCTTCCACCAATGAATGAAGTAATTAATTAAAATATGAACGAATTCCTCATCCAAAAAACGTTCACAGCTCGTTAACCATAAAGGAGTGGTATTTCATTACGACAACGTGACACCACACACAAGTTTAACCGCCCGTCAAAAATTATCGGATTTTGTACGGGATGTACTGCACTATTTCATTCATGATACTCGTAATACTTACATCTCCAAAGTTCCACTTGTTTCGTTCTCTTAAAATTCCTTGAGTGGTGTAACGTTCGACCTAACGAGACTGTGAACAAACAGCTTGTAAAGTTTTTCCCCGATAAATGTAGGTGTTTTTACGAATGAGAAATTATAAAATCCCCTCAAAAATGCAAGGAAAACAGGTAATAACTAACCTTCCCAATAATGAAATTTAATAAATAACTTTTCGAAACCGTAATTATAAAGAGCAAGTCGAAAGGTATGTACGAAGAAATGAAAAAGAGAAATTTTCAATTTGCGAGCAATCAAAGCACACATTGTGTTTTATACGATTTACGTATTTGTAAATACGAGGGAGCGTTTTTGTATTCGCGGAATGGGGGACAAGGGGTGGAAATAACAAAACCAAATTATTTTTCTTTTTCAATATATTCACCTGCAAGACGGATACATTTTTCACATCTTTCAATTAATTTATTTATACCCTCATAAAAAAATGATTTCTCTTTATCTGCAAAATACGCCGAAACTGCCTCCTTGACTTCATCATCGACAGTAAATTTTTTATCCCGCAGCTCTTTTTTCATTTTCGGAAACATGTAATAATCACTCGGGGCCAGGTCTGGGCTGTAGGGTGGGTGATTCACAATTTCGAAGCCCACCTTATGCAGGGCAGCTAACGCAATGCGGCTCTTGTGGACGGGCGCGTTGTCGTGCAAAAGCAGAACACCTTTCGTCAATTTTTCCTGTCTTTTCTCTTTAATGGCTTCTTTTAGTCGCTCTAATATTGAAGCGTAATATTATCAATCAACAATATTCCTTCCGAGTCCCAAAATACCGTTGCCATGAGTTTCCCAGATGATTGTGACACTTTAAATTTCTTGGGAGGTGCTGTGCCCTTTTTATGCCACTGCATGGAGTCTTGTTTGGACTCAGGTTCATAATGATGAACCCAAGTTTCGTCTCCAGTAACAATTCCACTCAATACACCATCCTTGTCTTCATTATAGAGGTCCAAAAATGCACGCGAACACTCTACGCGCTGTTGTTTTTGCGGCGGCGTGGGCATTCTCGGCACCCATCTTGCGGTGACCTTAGACATGCCGAGATGATCGTGTAGGATTTTAAAAATTGTTGTATCGGATACTCCAACCATTTCTGCGAGTTGTTTCTTCTTTAGTCGAGCATCTTCGAGTACAATTTGTTCAACTTTTTGGATAAGTGCTGGCGTGGTCACCTCAATGCTTCTGCCCGGCCTCGGGTCGTCTTCAAGGGATTCCCTTCCTTGTTTAAATAAACTATGCCACTTGTACACCATGGTTTTTCCTGGACAAGAGTCGCCGTAAACCAATGACATCTCATTCATTATGGTCGCGACTGATTTTCCTTGCCTGGCAAGGAACTTTATAACGGCACGATATTCGATTTTTTCCATATTTCACTTTTCACTCCTGATTATGTTACTTGGTTGACGATAGCTCAAAGACTAACTGTCTAATAACAATGAAACTTCGTATTTATACTAATCATGAGTCGCTGCACAGGCCACGCCCCCAATGCGCCTACTCACCCCTCTACAACCCGCCCATTCCGCGAATATAAAAACGCTCCCTCGTATATTTAAGTAGTTTAAACTCGCTGGTAACGAAAATGCGATCGATATTTTGGAAAGAACGGGAAGCAATGCAAAAAAAGAATTACAATACAATAACAATTGGTTTAGCAAACAACATTTTCTGAAGACATATGGCAGATGGACTCAAATAAATCGTATTCCATTTAATTTTACATCAAATGGACTTGAACTAATACTATAGACAAACATTACCATCTCTTCTAGCATTTGCTTATCGAGTTTCAAATGAACTTCGCTTTTTTTAAGATGCTTTCAATCTTAAAAAAAAATAAATCACGTTTGCTCCAGAGTGTCATATTGCATATTATTAATTATAAAATAGTCCGCACGTACTCGTCGAAATTGTCACCTGCATTCTGTGTCGGACTAGTTACCAAATTAGTGCCAATTAAATTACTGGGAATTATAATCTCATATTAAGTGGCAGATGACTGTTAATTATAAATTACAAACAACGATTCCAGTTCTTTCATAAAAAAGTATTTAAAACCACATCAATTACTGATACTACATGCTCGCACGTGCTGGGTGCGTCTAAATACGTATTCACGAGGAACATACATACATACATAATTTCGTATCATCTCCAACTCACTAATTAAAGGAAATTAAATTAAATTAAGTAATTTATTCCTTCCCATGGTCGTAAAAGCAATTCAAAATTATAATGCTAATAAGGCTCTTTCTGATATTCTAATATGTATATTCTACTTAAGGTCTTAGTGTACATCTACTATATATTAGATGAAATATTAGAATCAACGTATGTACAACATACCGGGTGTACAGGAAAGTCATTACCGATTGGTTTGGTAAAGAAACTACACAATATTCAAGGATTGGAAAAATGTATTTATTCAAAGTTTTGGCCATTTGCTTCTACATATCTTGCTCATTTTTCAGGCAATTTATGGATGCCATCACAAAAAAACTGTTTGTCCATCGAGCCATTTTATAACTTCTTCGAAATTGACGAAGGGCTGCTCTGTAAACGCGTGTCCCATTGATGGGAAAAGGTGATGATAGTCGGATGGGGTACGGTCTGACGTGTACGGCGGGTGCGATATTATATCTCATCCAAGTGCTGTCGACGCTTCCTTGACCGGTTTTGCTGTATGGAACGGCGCGGTATCGTGCTGTAAAATCACTTTTCCGTGTCTTCGGGCCCATTCTGGACGTCTTTCTATCAATGCATACTTCAAATTGATAATTTATTGTAGGCAACGATCAGCATTAACTGTTTCACTAGACTTCGACAGTTCGTAATATACCACGCTAAGAGGTAACTACTTGGTCCCACTAAACACAGAGCATTGTCTTGCGACCAAAATGATTTGGCCTAGGAGTATAGGGGCCGGCTTCGCCAAGTGATAACCATAATTTTTTGCGTTTAAGGTTTTCGAAATAAATACGTTTTTCATCACTCGTCACTATTCGATGGAAAAATGACTGTTCGATTTACCATTTGCCATTTGTCATTCAATTGATGTGACACCCATTTTCCCATCTTTTGGATTTTTCTCATTACTCGTAATAGATCGCTAATCGTCTTAGGTCACAGTTAACGCTTCTGCCAATTGTTTTTGAGTTTGGGTTGGGTCTTTATCCAATAACTCCTGATTAAATAAAACAAAGTAGTGCGTGTGGCAGATGCACTTTTTCAGGCACGAAACTCGACATTTTCAAAGAGATATAACACTATGACAGTGTTACTTTCACAAAATATAACATGTAGGGCTTTGAAGCTTGATTCCAGAATAGAATAAAATGACACATGTGTCAAATAATAACATTGCATACTTAAGCCTAGCGACATCTGTTAGAAAAACCGATAATGACTTTCCGGCATACCCGGTACATACACTATTAATAAAGACTTCTGTAATGAATACAGAAGAAGGCATAACTAAACAGTAAATACTTTTCGCGGCTGGGAACTCTTCATGGCGACTATTTATGACACAAACAGTTATTCAAATATTATCAAACTATGCTATTCATAGATTAAGTGCTGTTATAAATACAATAGAAAGACTAAAAATCATGATGCTAGTTTTCGAATTTTCGAATCACTTTGAATTAAGTGACACTCTCCCATTGCAAAATAAAAAATCCTTCTTCACTGGAGAAGATGTAGAGGCGGAACAAGACTTGATAGGATAAGGAGCACTACCTACAGAGAAATCCTAAGAAATACACATCAACACAGACCGCAACAAAAAAAGGACGGTCAAAATTATGAAGCCCACTGAATGACTCGTGTTAAGAGTGTACAAGCCGAGAACAACAAAGAAGAAAAAGGAAAAAAGGAGACCGAGATGAAGTAGAAGCGGTGCGGCAAAAAGAGAAATAATTTGTAACCAAATTATGCAGGTGATACAAGACAGAAGTGACTAGAAAGAAACATAGCCCAAGGGACGGATTCATTTTTCGCACCGCTTTACACTTGAAAGGTCTTATAGATTAAATAAGTAAGTACTTTGAAACTTTCCCGTGAATAATTGAAACTCCTCTATCGTAATATTAGCATATGTATAATAATGCTTCCTCATTGTCTAATTATTGCCTTTTATGTTTATCTTTAATTGTTTTCTAAAATATTAGCTAATTGTTCGAAAAAACTCGCATATCGTATAACACAAGTTCATAAATCCCGATCAATTTTTGGACACGAGTAGATATGATAAGAGTCTTAACGTTATTTAATGCGCTGTATCCGAAGCTTCAATCTATTCGTAAACATTGATTCTACTTTTCGAGATATCGCATGTTTTCTGTCAGGTTACGATGTTGCTAAAAATCATTTCAATTGTATACGAAACGTATCAAAAGGTGTTTTTGTTACGTTTGTGGATGTTATATGCCCGAAAAAAAGTGGTATAATAATCACAAATACTTTCAAAGATGCACATTTTCATTACTTGGGTGCTAAAATTGTTGTGTAACGTTTGCAGAACAAAGCTGTACAAGTGGCCACTCTGTGAAAATGTGTACTTTTCATTTTCATTGCCAATGCTATGGCGAGAACCGAAAACTTGTGTAGGTGGCTGCTACTTTTGCCTTATGAATGTCCTCGGTGTAAATGCAAGAAAACTAGTGCAGTATAAATATCAGCGTCCAATTGGAATTATTTTAATAGCTAACTTCGGTTTGTTTAATTGTGTGTTCAAATTCGTTTTCTTAATTTATTTAAAATGAAATAATATATGAACGATAAAAATCACTGCACCAAAGCAAACTTACACTAAATTTCTAAAACAAAATCTTACCTGTGAAAATACAAGTAAGATTTTGTTTTAGAAATTATAGCACAGATGTTCTACAAAAGTAGAACATCTGTGCGATATTTACATATGCGTGTATGTAGTTTAGCTTATCGTCTATCACACAGTTTGTGCGTGTTGCTCAACTATTTTTCTCTTGCGGGCAATGCGTGTGGTCGCATGCCTTCAGTTCTAGTTGAACGTATCCATTCAAATTAGCAATACAAAGACAAGTTGAATTATAGAAGAGGGCCAAAGGAGAAAAGCACAAAAGAACACACGAAATGTACGTGTATACAAGCATCTGTCCATCTAATCAATTTGACCAGATAAGATTTGTATGTATGTAGTACTCATGTAAAAATGTAGCCCGTTTAAACAGAATACACCTGTCCTTCTGTGGACTCGTGCTGGGTGCCAAAAGGAGAAGCACACTTATTCGACAACTCAGCTGGTAGAGAAAGAACTCGAACTGGTCCACCTTAAATAGTAATGACACGGAGAATCTGGAGGGAGAGACAAAAAAAACTTCAAGTTTCGGAATAATACAGTTTATTCCATTTGATCGCGATGAGTTTCATATTTCCTTCGTGCGAGCCGGAAAACTGGCGGCAATACGGAACACGACGAAAGAATTCATTTAATACATCACATGATACTATTACTTATATAAGTATGACGTTACATGTACATACATACATACACTTAATCGTCTAAGAAAATCGATAAACGTGAAATAATCTTACTTTTTCATATATATTCCACTCTGAAATATGTAATATTTAATTGTAATAATAGATTTATAAAATTCCACATTATATTTTATTTAAGATTTTCATCTTAACTATCATTTTAAGTAAAATAAACAAATTTAAGACCGAAATAAAAAAAAATACCAGGTGTACCGGAAAGTCAATATCGGTTTTTCTAACAGATGTCGCTAGGCTTAAGTATGGAATGTTATGATTCGACACATATGCCATTTTATTGTACTGACATCGAGCCTCAAAGTTATGCATGTCATATTTTGCGAAAGTAACTCTGTCACAGATCTATAGCTCTCTGAAAATGTCGTGTTTCGGGCCTGAAAAAATGCAGGTGGGGCACATATTACTTTTCCTATTTAATATGAAGAAAAAAGCCTTTGAAAGTCATCGTTTTCTGGTAGAAACTTACGGTGAGCATGCTCCGACCATAAAAACATGTGAGGCGTGGCTTCGACAATTCAAAAGTGGTGCTTTCGATGTGCAAAGCAAAGAACGAAAAAGTTTGAAGATGAGAAATTGCAGGAGTTATTGGATGAAGACGCAACCCAAACTCAAAAACAATTGACAGAAGCCTTAAATATGGCTCGAGAAACAATTAGTGACCGATTACGAGCAACGGGAAGAATCTAAAAGATGGGAAAATGGATGCCACATCAATTAAATGACAGGCAAACGGAAAATCGAAAAATGGTCTGTGAAATGTTGCTTCCAAGGTGTGACCGGAAGTTCTTTCTGCATTGAATAGTGACGGCTGATGAAAAATGGATTTATTTCGAAAACCTTAAGCGCAAAAAATCATGGTTATCACCTGGCGAAACCGACCTGTCGACTCCAAGACCAAACCGTGTTGGTCACAATACAGGACCAAATCGATGTGGTGTATTACGAACTGTTGAAACCTAGTGAAATATTTGATACTGATCACTACTGACAGCAAATTATCAATTTGAACCATGCATTGATTGAAAGAAATCCAGAATAGGCCCGAAGACACTATAAAGTGATTTTACAGCACGATAACACGCCATCTCATACAGCAAAACTGGCCAAGGAATCGTTGAAAGCGTTTGGATGGGTCCGACTATCACCTTTTCGCATTAAGGGGACACGTGCTTACAGAGCAGCACTTCGCCAATTTCTAAGAAATTAAAAAATGGGGTCGACGAATAGTTTTACTGAAAGACAAACAGTTTTTTTTAGGATGGCATCGATAAATTGCCAGGAAGATGGTTAAGATGCGTAGAATCAAATGGCCAATATTTTGAATAAAGACATTTTTCCATTTTCTTAAAAATTATGTAGTTTTTTTACGAAAAAATCGTTAATGACTTTCCGATACACCTGGTGAGAACAGAAGAGACTCTTCTCCATAAACAAACTATATTTTATGTATAATTCAGTGAATTTAGTTCCGGCCTGGGACCAACACTTTATTGAATAAAAGCAGTGGAATCCAAAATTAGCCATCTTGCGTGATGTGGTAATTATTAAATTATATTTGAGTTCTTATATCGACTATATTTACTTGAGTCGTACCGTGAAATCTTTAGAACTACAGGTGCTCATCTTTTATAAGAGTAACAATAAAATCCCTCGTGATCTATATTCACAACAGTATAGTGGTGCCTTAACAAACATTGAACTTTTTAAAGAACAGTACAGAACTTGCATACACTTGCACTCATTTTTCGCCAAAGTAAATTTTAAAAGTGTACATATGTTCAAGTAAATGTTAATAATTCTATTTTTATACTGTAACAGCCCAATTAAATACCAAATTAATGTAATGTTCCGTCATAATTATTTATATTTTTTTGGACGCGTATAAATAAATTGAGGCGCATGATTGCGAAGAACTGTTTCAACACACCGGCTATGAATTTTATGCGCATACCTGCATGAATAAAAGTTTTTTCGCGAGCACGAACACGCAAGCTTTCTGGGTGCATAAAGTGGTTAAAGTTAAACTTAATTAGAATTTATAATTATTCACATACGACTAAAGCTGGTCATTCTGCTTTTAAGGAAACTAATGCACAGTCGAAGAAGCAACATTGGAAAATGATATCTTATTGACGCTCCTGCCTGAACACGGGTTATTTTAATTACTAACGATTCCAATCGAAATCGGCAACACGGCCTTTCATTTATTGTAAAACGGGTCATTAGAAATTTCGTGAAAGAAATATAAGTATGTAACATTAAAAATAACAGTTTTTGAAATGTAATTTGAAAAAAAAAATGCGCCGTCGCTTGATTACGGCAATTATGAGATTTACACCTGCCTTCCTTTTCTTCACTAATCAGAAGAAGAATAAATGTACAAAGGATCAGTGCAAGTGAAGAAGCGGAAATAAAAAGAATGCGGGGATCGAGATCCATCATCGTCGATTCAAACACTTTCTACGCCGTAATTACACGAATATAATTACAGTCATTGGTGTGCTACAATATGTGAAATATATTAAATCGAATCACGGACTATAATTTTCGTATCTGTGGCTATTGTTTCAACGACGTATTTGATGGAAAACATTTGCTAAGCACTAAAAAAGCGCATTCATCTGAACACAATATTAACTTTTTAATTTTAATTTCGCAGCATACATATACAAAGGGTACCGGGAAAGTTTTGCAGTACAGCTTTGTTTATTTAATTTTTTCAAAGTAATTTCCTCTACACCCAATACACCTCTCCATCCTCCGAAAACAATCTTTAAACCGGTTCTGCCAAGTTTCACAAGGGAGGAAAGCACAGTCGTTGTTCCAAGCCCGCAGAAGGTCTTCATCACTGGAAAACCGCCTCCCTTTTAGCTTCATTTTCACATGCGGGAACAGCGCAATGTCGCAGGGAGCAAGATCTGGACTGTAGGGAGGGTGCTCGAGAAGTTTCAATCCTGTCGTGTCGGTGCAGGCTTTGGCGCGGTGAGCTGGAGCATTATCGTGATGGAGGAACCAGGAGTCCGTTCTTGAATTTGGCCGCAGGTTCTTCATAGATCCAATGACTTTAGTCAGGCACTGTTCAGTATAACGGTGAAGAACGATCCATCGGCCTCTCGACCTTAAGGGATGTGTATGATAGAATATTGGGCATTTTAGTGAATGAGATTTATAAGTAGCGGACTACTTCCGCAGGGTAGAAGCGGAATTGTGAATAATATTTAGGCAGGACGCGGGCTAGGCCTCACTTAGAGCTCTAGATAAGACTAGTTTAGATTTAGATAGTTAGCTTTGTAGTAACTAAAGATTAAGGTTAGGTTACATCTGGTGTAGTGCCACAGGCGGAGCACCGGATTCTAGGATAATTATTGTTAATTATCTAAGTTTCTTTTCTAAATAAAGACTGTTCAGTATACCACTTAGCTGTGACTGTCTTCTCTGTGTCCAAAACGACGCGTTCCACAATTCCACTCGATTTGAAAAATACAGTTATTATTTTCCTCTTTACAGATCGGGATTTTCTGACAACTACAGGTGTGTCCTCATCATCAAAGACCCAAACTTTGTTTTGAACTTTGGCCGACACATAGTAAAAGTACAGCCAAGTCTCGTCATCTGTCACGATGTTGTTCACATATATTGTCCCTTATTAAACTTTTTTAGCATCTCCCGGCACAAAGTCACACGTCGTGTCATCTGCTCTTTAGTCAGACGATGCGGTACCCAGAGAGAACAAAGTTTCTTCACATGCAAATGATCATGCTGGTGCATTTAGGCCCGAAGTACTCTCTATCTGTTGCTAGGTTACTCGCCTGTCCTCGACAAGCATTTTTCTCACACTAGTAACGTTTTCCTCCGTAACTGACGTTCGTGGCCTTCCCGGCCTCTCAGCGTCCTCCACAGTTAAATTTTTCCCTTTGGTATTTTCTATACCACCAGAATATCGTTGTGCGATATGGACAAACATCACCTAGTGCAAGAGTCATTTCTTCGAAGCACTGGTCTGTGTTTAAACCACGCACGAAATTACAACGCAAAATTGCCCCTATCACATTTCGTGACCACGATGCCATCGCAAGCACTTTACACTCTCACTGCTAATGAATAACTGAGCCCATCGACATGGCGCGGTGGCTACTATGCATGTACGAACATGTCTCAACATGCAGCAACAAGCAGCTTCCTACGATTCGTTGTTGTGTCATAATGCAAAACTTTCCTAGTACCCTTGGTATGCGTATACGTACATATATCGATATCGATCTCAAAGTCCCATAATCTATAAATAATACTTTAACAAACAAGTTTTAATTATTTTTAGTATCTGAGTGATGTTAATAAAAATTCTAATTTAAAATTATATTTTCCAACATTTGGATTGCCGATTTTTAAGAATAAAATTTAAACATGTTTTCAGTTTCCTTTCCTGTCTGCCTTTTTCTCGTAAGTATTTTTAATCACAATATACATATGTACCTATAAATGGTGAAAACTGTTGAATTTTTAAAATTATTTAAAAAATATTAACTACTCACTTCGAAAGAGATTATCATGTTATTAAAAAATGTTTACAGTAGCGTACAGTGAATAAAATCCGAATACTAATAATTTTGTAAAACTGACGGCAATACTTCCCTTTATTGCAACTATTCTCACTTAAAATACCAAACAGACGCAAAATAAAATACTTGGTCGCATTTAATTTTATTTTTAGAAAGAGGAAAATAATAAATTCTAGTTAAGCAGACCGAAATAATTTATTCTTATTGCAAATACAAAAAGAAATTATAATAGAAACGAAAGGAACTTGAACATACAGGCAGATAAAGGTTCGAGTTCTGCTACAGTACAGAAATTTTTAATTAATTTCTGTGATTAAATCAACGATGGAATAGCATACAAAAACTAATTTCTTTCATTCTCAAAATGAACTTTTTTCTAGTACAGTTAGTTAGTATCAGTAGTATTCAATATTTTAATATTTAGTCAGACCACTTCGGACTTTTATCGCTCGTCTCTCACATCTAAGTGCGTATGTCACCTCTTCCTTCATCTCATCTTCAGCCGTTCTCGGTTACCGACGAGTCTTAATGAGTATCTCAATGTGATGAGCATAACTAACTCTACTTGTGTAGTCTGAACAGTGCCTCTTTTGCACATTTAAACTGTCATCAACTAGTCATCCACCTTTAATGAGATGTCAATGAAATTTTAACGGAATGGAATTTAAAAGAACCCGATCCTTTGCCAGAAAGACAAACCAAAACCATTATGTTTGTGGAAAATGATTGTTTCTTGCAGTTTTCTACGGATGTAGTGTGTATTATCCCTGACGTGTAAATTTATTTGATTCATCTGAAAAGACATAATTTCCATTCCTCTACAGTCCATTCTAAATGGTTTTTTGTCACTTTCCATCTTACGGTCCACACTTTTCTTCCAAACGTAAAAGTCTTTTACTAACTGTAGAGATAGTCATTTTCACACCCTTTATGTCTTAACTCTGTTTACGTGGATACTCAACTTCTTAGACGCATTTTTTCTAAGACACGGTCGGTCATCCTGTTCAGCTGTAGACAGTTTCTCTTCGATACCAATTTGGCTTTCAATGGAGAATGTCTCATTACATCTGTCTTAAAAAAAAGCATCAGACACACTGCACTTCACTTTTTTTGCTTACTTGACACGCTGAAAAATTTTCTTCTTTTAAAGCCAATATAATCGATTTTGTTGTCATCACTTGACATAAATACTGCTTATCCGCATGTTTTAGAAAGAGAAGGGGTCGTTTAGCTGCTCGCTATCAATCGCATATGAGTTACTGTAGTACGACCAAAACGGGAAATATTAATCTTTCAGTAAATAAACAGTCGCTAATTCATTTTAGTGCCTCTAATATTCTATATTAGGTTTTTTATAACGTATAGATACACGCAACTTTCATCCGCATGCGACACTGCACGGCTCCCAGAGTACATAATTTATATAATATCTATTATGGAGACAAAACTGTAAACTGGTACTATAAAGGGGTAATATCCGAAAGTACATCGGTGTTTAAATTTCTCGACTATATGAATGGCTTTCGTGCGGATTTTGCAATGGTTTCTAGACGCGACACTGTTTAATTATCTGCTGATGATGACAACCTAGTTGTCGAACTATGTATACAGAATACGAAAATTAATGTGGAACGGGGTTATATGTCAAACTTAAGTTAATCAACCGCGGGCTCAAACAGAGTTGCATTCTTTTTCTTGTTACCATCTTTTAGGATTACATCCGCCATCTTATTATTGTATTTCCTCGTGTTATAATGCGCATTCCTTTTCTTTTAAGATGTACATACTTTTTTAAATGCACACCTAGAATATTTTGTAAAATCGGGCGTTTCTGTAATCTCTAGAAATATCCTCTTTCAATTTGTCGGTTTGAAGTAGAGTAGCTGACAATGGAGAATACGTATCCTTTACAACATACATAAATGTCCGTATTAAAATTAAATGCGCATCTTTTTAAGAATTTCTGACATTTTACAAAGTGAATTGGACGATATCAGAGTCAAAATACGCAACGAGAATTGTTAAAATTGTCTTAAACGTTTCGCTATTTCAAGCCGTTCACCTTAGAAGGTCCTGCATAGTCACGTGCGTGCGCTTTTTACGAATTGCCGACACATGCAGCAAATTTGTCAGCACCGGAATCATTTAACCGATTTAACTTTTCTTCTTCGGCCGGCCGATTCGTTCGCGTTCTTTCGTGTGCGCATTTTTACATGTTCTTTTTCGTATTTGTCTTCCAAAACCATCATCCACGAACTATCTTGGCTGCCGAGAGACTTGCTAAAGACAATAAACACGTTCAGGCATTCAGTTGTTCTTCGGCAAGTCAAAGCCACCTAATCAGGATATCATTTAATTGTTCCTTGTAAAGTTGAGTTTTCTGTCCCTCCGACTCCGCCGTTCTTTGGCTAACATATATATGGAAGACAGCACGCCCATTGCGACAATCTCAGGCATTAATTAAAACCGATTACGGACCTAGTTCATTAGTTCACGGAACCATTGCTGCAATTAAGCATGTATATTGAAGATCTTCCAATGGGCGACCAATATATCGCGTCGTTATTGCTGGAGTGATGCTAATTGTGAACGTTTTCGAGAAATGTGACCAGTTTGTTTAATTATTCGCGTTTCGATATAGGTTCGGTTACTTGTTGATCATAAACTCCAATTAAAACGCCTGCTGCTGTATTGTTAAACAAATTAAACCGGACGATTATCGGGCATTTAACTGTCGAACCGGTGCAGTGTGGTCGACTATTCATTATTCCCCTTACATAAACACATATATAGAGTCGTCTCTGTGAACGTATTTATCACGGAATCGGGTTTTAATTAACGACGCGACGTTCTGCTGCGCCGTGCCCGCTCCTAGTAATATTCTCTCTCTCTTTAGACTGATTATGTCGTGACGTGTGGGAAATTCTCGCGTGTCGCGGGATGACGGGAATTTCAATAATGCAGCTTATATTTTAAGAACCCCTTGGATTTCGAAGACAAAGAAACGTCCACGTTTCATACATTCTTATTTCAAGTTGATACTCACTTCTGTAACTTTGTACATTCTACTTTCGACTGCTTCCTTAGGTCATTTAAATTTAACACCTTTTCAACAATAAACGAAATAAAATAGTTCGAAATGGATTTTAATTTACATTTTACAACGAGAAACTTGAAAATTGTTTGGCCAGCACAGCAATGTACATACATACATATGTATGTATATCCAATACCTAACGTTCAACTAACACTAGGTGAAGAAAAGGTTGCATATATATATGTATTCATAAATATATACCTTTCAAATTATTACTTACAGATTGTTTTTGTAAAATATCTTAAATTCTCTGTGTCAAGTCGTAAATAAGAATATTTCTTAGGTAATTATAAATACGTACCCAATATGGAATATGAACGACATCTATCTGAATTAGACATAGATAGTTTCCAACAGTTGTGTCAATCTTTCCCAAATTACAAAAATCAGATATCGCTGATCCTATTGCAATCAACGAGGCTAAACAGAGACTTGTGATATTTTTGAGAGGCGATGGTAAATTGAGCGTAAGGATGCCATCTGTACCTGTTTCAACAAGGGTTTATTGTAATCCCACAGGTGTTTTAGGCGCACGGCCGTTTAGACTATTAAATAGTAAATAAATAATATTTCACCGAAAAAATAAACAAACAAAACTACACGCCGCATGTCGTCTGCAGTAGTGTTCCGTTAGTTGTTACAATCGTCCGCCATTCGTTGCTGTTTCTATATAAAATGCAAGCTTAAGCGATTAAAAGCGACCACGGGAAAGATTTACTTGTTTTGGCAGACTTTTGATCTGCAAAGACGCAGATATGAAAAATGTAGATGTATCCTGAGGGCGCGCACTTGTATTTTAATTCATGACTATGAACCACAATGAGCACAAGGTTAATAGAAAAACTTTATTAAATTCGTGCAAGTGAAAAGCAGTAGATGTTACATATGTGTATACTTGAAAAACTTCGTAAATCATAGTTCATGTAAGTTATACGGATAATAAAAAGTATGTATAAGACCCGTCGAAAGATATTTTCCACGTGCTTTATCTACAAACGCATAAGAATTACACGATACAGGAGACATATGGTCGTACATTGCAACTATAAAAATCAAATAAATAAGCTATTTATTCTTAAACTTCAATTTATACTACTTTAGGAGTATACTCGCCAAAATTGGTATTATTCGAAAAATATTCTACTTTAACAAATGATTGCGTGCTGATACTTTCGAAGAAGCTAAAAGTGATTTTAAAGTAAAAATTTATCTATCCGTTAGAAGTCTTCAGGCCCAATCTCGAGAGAAAAGTAAACTAAAGAAAATGTAAACTGTTGAATGTGGAAATGTAATGTAACGTAAATAATATCTGATTGATTTTACGACAGAAAGTAATGAATTTGTATTCTAGTAATCTAGAACTAGCGTTTTGAAAGTTAAATCCAACATTCTCTATTTTAACGACAATTTCAATTTTGTCAAAGAACTATACTCGCAAAAATTGCTATTTTTGAAAAATTATTGTACTTTAAAAGGATATTCTCTACAGATACAACATGTATCAAGTAAGTAAGTGCATAATTTATTCCCAAAATTGGTCTTATCGGTTTGGATCTCCCTCTGTAACATCACCTTTCTAACTTTGTCGACTCTCAACACGTGAGAGTGTACAGATGATGCTTACTTTTAAGTAGAGATCCCGCTGTACTTGTGAAAAATTAGATTTAGCAGCTGCTAGTCAACGATGGATTAAGCGATTTCGATTAGAAATTTTTAGTGCCATTTGAAAGTATCATGCACGATAATAAATTGACTACAGAAAGGTAATTTTCAATCAAATGGAGTTCAGGTGCAGACTACAAATGATAATTTTGGTTTTCTAAGGGAATATGACACCAACAGTTTAAGTACAGAAGAAACATTGCAACTATTTAACATCATACGATTGTTTTTATCATCAAAATTGAAGAAATTAACGATGAACCTCGAATTCTTCAAAATGTAAACAATTCTGTTAAGAAAAGAATTATGCTGTATAGAAATTTGAACGATGGCCATGTAATGCGTTTTATTTAATAGATTTTTGTTATTTTGTTTATAAAATTTAGTTTAATTAATTTTCAATGTTGTACATTTTTTATTACTGAGGTAGAGAATTTTTTTATTAACATAGTGGCAAATAGTGAATAAACTATTGTAGTAAGACACGCTACTGATTTTCCTTCACGGTTAACTCCGAATAAAAATTTTGCGATTCGTAAATTTAATTATTAATTCCCTATATGATAATGAGTTAAAAATGTAAAATCAAGTCCAGGCATTTACTATATTTAGTCGAGATGCGATTCAAAGATAAAACAAATGAGCAAGCAGTAAAATAATTTAAAATTTACCAAACAGAAATGAACGTAAATTATTGGTGAGTGGATAATTTTCGTTCGGGAAAAAATTACAGAGTGCGCACGTATAGTTTACATAAATAAGAATAGGTATAAAGTGGAAAGGGACTATCAATTGAGGCCAATTAGTTTTAATTAAGCTTACCTAACTGTTATGGGACCGTCCCTGAATGACATTTGGTATTCCGTTTTATGTTGAAACGTGAAACGTGTGTATGGCATCTAGGCCTGTAATCACGGTCGAATCGAAACCGCTTAAAGAGGGATTAATAGACATATAGGGACCGAAGGTGTAATTACGGAGAATTTTCTAAATTAAAAAAAAAATACGTATGGGATTTATTGCATGTGGATTAAGTGAATAAATCTTTTAGTACATGGCCTGCAGTGAACAAGCAACAAATCTCATTATTGTGTGCCGTCGCTACTGTTTTTCAAAAGGCACGATTTGCAGGAGCACAAACGAAATGAAAACACTAATAATAAAGATCGATTTGAAGTCGCTTAACATTATTGAAAGATAAACCCATTATTGCGAATATCGCGTCTGTCGTTGAGTTTCTTGCTGGGAATTATTAACTGTATACGATAGATCCTTTTTATGTACATATATATTGCTTGTTATTTACAACTGTATCATGTTGACATAGCCTCTTGTTTGTGCGACACTAAAGATAAATAAAATCTTGTTATCTATCTATCTCTATTCAAGAAATAAAATAAAACAGCAGAGAGATGTTTTCCCCTATTTTTTATTTACAAGCCCGTGTAATTAGATAATTTATTTTCATTGTTTAGTGGACATTTTACTTTAGATGAAAACAACGGCAGAACACTCTACGAGGTAATTTAAGGAGTGTGAGACTAGATTTAGAAAAACGATTTTTAATGGTGACGTTTTACGTCAAGGGAAAACCACTTTTAAGACCACGGCGGAAAGACGAACAGATTAACATGGACAAAGAGATATAAAAATTAGCCATCTCCAATGGCATGCAATACAAATGAAGTGATGATGTCCGATTTGAAGTGTGTTGAAAATAATATCAGGGGGCGCACAAGTAATTTCATAATTTGAATTGGCTGCCAACGAGGAGATTTTGAGACACCAATTTCCAGGTCGAGTGATCTTCAGTTTTGGAGGTTTGAACTGGCCGTCCAGATCGCCAGATCTAACAGCACCAGACTTCTTCCTTTGGGGTTTTTTAACATCTCACGTCTAACGCAACAAACCACGAACCTTGCAAGTCTTGAAAGCTAACATTGAGAAGAAATCGGCAATTAGGGGCCAGATGTTATGCGAGCCACGATTCAAGATGTCGTAGAACGAGCGTAATTATGCATCAACTCGGGAGGTGGCCGTTTGAGTGATACAATTTTTTCCTATTAATGTCATCAATTTTACACTTTCAAATAAACTTTTTATAAAAACAGAGCTTTTTTTCTATATATATATATATATATATATATATATATATATATATATATATATATATATACAAAATAGCAGCCTGTTCAAATTGTAACATTACTTTTGCGACTCCCGTTAGAAGTCGAGCTCCGCAAAAAAATATACGGTGTCGATTGTCTCAAACGCTAAAATTTCCTTCGTCCGTTAGATTATGGGGCGGGAGTATTGGAAGAATTTATTTCATTGAAGGAACTATACATACACACGAATACTTGGACATTTTAGAGAAAACACTTTTAGTAGTCGTGGGAGAATATTTGACATGAAGTCAAGATCTGAGAGACGAAGAGATGAGAGAGTTTCTACGAAAATATCTCTGAGAAATAATCTTTGAAATGAAGCAAAAACTACACAATTTCGAATCTTCATCAGCCAGATGTACCGGAAAGTCATTATCAGTTTTTTGTAACAGATGTCGCTAGGCTTAAGTATGCAATGTTATGATTTGACACATATGTCATTTTATTCTACTGACATCAAGTTTCAAAGCCACTGTCATAGATTTACACCTCTTTGAAAATGTCGAGTTTCGTTTCGTTTGCAGCACTTTTCTTATTTATTCAAAGAAAAAAGTTCGAAGATACAAAACCGCAGGAGTTATTGAATAAAGACCCAACCTAAACTCAAAAACATTTGGCAGAAGCCTTAAATATGGCCCAAGAAATGATTAGCAAAAGATTACAAGCAATGGGAATATCGAAAAGACGGGAAAATGTGTGCCACATCAATTGAATGACAAATGGCAAAATGGGGATTTCTGCATCGAATGGTGACGGGTGATGAAAAATGGATTTATTTTGAAAACTCTCTTGCTTGTAGTTTTAACAACATATTCCTTCAGAATTCTTTTCCATCAATTCACTGAGTAATTCAAAGATGAAATATCTTTTCTTATAAATCTTGCTAGCATGGTTAGTACAGGTACTTTCCGGGACTTCCTTAACATACCTTGGTTCAAGAAAGGTGATCCTAATGACTTGGAAAATTACAGATCAGTTAGCCCTTTAACTGGCTTTCAAAAGTCATTCGAGAATGCAATTTATTCGAGATGATTGACCTTAATTTTCCAAACATGCTTTGATCCATAAATTTCGACATGTTAGAGAGGAAATTCCAAAAACCTATTTTATTTCTTCTCTGCATTAATGACATTCATTATCTCGTTTACACACTTAATAATCGATGCCTCACAATTAGTTATGCTGAGCTACGATACTACGTTTTTAGTCACCGGTGATTTTTTAAATCGAGTTTATGAAAGTCGTGATTCTCTATTGGGAACGGTCCAAAAGTGGTTGGCATATAATAATCTGAACATAAACAAGCCGAAGACAAGTACACATAATAATATTGTTTAAATGTAGTACTTTTGCTCAAGTTTCTAATAATTTGGGACTTGTATATTGGTAGTTACGGTCGATGAGTTGCTCGAATGGAAAGATCACATCCATATTTGTGTAAAATCTTATGGAATGTGTGTTTTGAGATTCGCCAGTTGAGGAAACTAGTGAGCGAATGAGCGTCGCGAATGATATATTTCGGATGTTTTTTATCCTAGAGCAACGTATGGCAGTAGCATTACTGGTTTGAATCGAATATTCGTAATATAAAAAAGAATTCTCAGAATAATGCGTAATTCGAATTTCGATCAATCGTACAGGGACGTATTCAAAAAACATTTTTTGTTAACTGTACATGGAATTTATACATTCGGGTCCTAAAACACAAATATTTATTTGAGGGAGACCGTTAATCATGATTACACCGAAAGACACAAAACTGATTACAACTATCCTAAACACCACCTGACACTAATGGAGAGAGTGGACTTCGTTATTCTTCTACTGAATTTTAATCACTTGTTGGGATTACTTAAAGAAATTCTAATGATTCTTTCAACATTTAAATATTAAAGGTTCGTGAGTTCTTAATTGATTCAGAAGTCTATAATGTGTTTTAATACATAAATCGTAGTATACAATACATTAAGATGTATTATATTTTTACAAGCATACGTATCATATCTATGTCATGACGTTTGCAATAAAGTTTAAAAAAATGTATCAGTAATGTACTCGTGATGCTTTATGCACCTGCTTATACACAGTCTGTCGCAGAGAAAACGGAACTTTTTTAAAATAGTAATTCTTAGTGGCGTCATCTATTAAAAAAATATGCGTCGGTAAGGTAGATCTTTCAACAATGTTATGTCAACATATCATGACAGTTGCGTTAGAAGCGGAGAAATTACGCATAAACTAACAGTGCGTATTTGGCATTGGTCGAGAAATGAATTTTGAACAAAGAGCAAATATCAAGTTCTGTTTCAAACTCGATAAATTGTTTACTGAAAAGTTTAATTTGATGAAACAAGTGTATGGTGATGCGTGTTTATCACGTACAAGTGCGTATGAGTGGTATAAACGATTTAAAGACGGTCATAGGGATATTAATGACGGCGAACATCATGGTGCGAAAAAATATGTGGTTACGGTAAGTAACATCGACCTTGTACGTGAATTTATCAGAAATGAACTGAAATCATCATTGCGATACGTGGGAATGGAATTAAATATTTCCAAAGATTCAATTTACTGCATTTTGACACAGCATTGGGACTGATAAAGATTTGTGCAAGATTTCTACCACACAAGCTAACTTAATTCAGCATTGTACAGGCTTGATTAAAAACTCAAAAAAGGAAGGAAGCTTCAGATATTCTATTGTAATTGGCGATGAGACGTGATGTTTTCAATATGATCCAGAAACCAAGTGTCAAAGCTCTGAAAGAAGCATCCACGCGAAGAAAGACTGAAAAAAACTTTTTAGAGAAATCAATGCTGAAGACAATGTTGATTTGTTTTTAACAGTCAATGCTGTTTATTGTCTTGGTATTATGAAAAATCTTCTGGCGCGTATTCGCCGTCTGCCCCCACAATATTTTGAAAACGGTAGCAGGTATTTGCTACATGATAATGCACCATCTCATCGCTCGACGCTTATCACTAATTTTCTAACTACAAGTAGCTTTCACCGTATTCACCGGATTCTGCCCTCTGTGATTTCTATTTATTCTCCAAACTACATTTGCCGATGAAAAGACAGTGTTATAACTACGTCGAAGCCATTGAAAAGATGTCGGCAGCGATCTCGGAGGATATTTCTAAAGACGAATTTAAAAATTCATTCAGCATGTGAATTGACCGTGTATAACTTTGTGTTGAAGCTGACGACGACTTTTTTGAATAAAATAAATGAATTTTCCCAAAATAGTAAGCTTTTGTTTTTATTTTAAAAAAGTTCTGTTTCCTTGCGACAGACTGTGTTTATGTACATATAGGTCTGGTAAATCGTGAATATTCTTTTTTTGAATCGGGCATTTTCTCGAACATTCGGTGTTCGTGTTTACAGATTGCATACCTCGGACGCTAAGTTTCCTGGCAATATTAATATTTTGTGTATTATTTTATTATTGTAATTTCAATACAGTTGTGACGCGGATGACAAAAAATTATCTTTCGGAGATCTGTCGTTCCATCTTATCGAATATTGGTTGTTAGTCATGAAAAATGTCAATTTAAAAAATAGAATATTAAAATCATTTCACGTAATATCACTAGAGTAAAAATAAAATAATGTAAATTGAAAATAGCCACTTAAGGAAATGAAATTGGATAATGAGATTGTTTAATAATGTACATTCTTAAAGGTATTACTCAATATTTCTATAGTTCCTTATCGGAATTATGCCGAGCATTGAAAATTTATTGAAACGTAACTATTTCTACTTTAAAGTAGTGGCGATTGTTGATGAAATATTATTACCCGCAATTTACTTAATTGGACATCGAAATAACCGACCGAATTGAATTCGCGCCGTGTCAATATTGGCTGAGAGACTTGCCGACACTCCGACGATATTTACTATTTATTACTATTGGAATTCTAAGTGTTCGTAGCAAGGAGACGACTTGTATTAACAAACTTATCGACTCGCGCTGAACATGCATTTAATTTTCCTTAATTCCCTTATGTACGAGTGAATATAAAATCATCAAATACTTCTTTTTTACTTTCTTCGTTTACTTGTTTTTCTACGAACACATTTGTAATATATACACTTCCGTCCATATTAGTTCGGACAGTTAATGCCTTCTAAAGAATAATATAATTGCTTTTAAATATAAATAATGTATTTACATTAGGTCCTTTACGAGATTTATAACCAATTGCAGGCAAACATATCTTCTATTAGAGCACCTACAAATAACCATTGTATTTTACGACTCACTGTGGTAATTCCTGGAATAATCCGTACCACCGTAAATACGATTATTTTTGAGATAATGTAGCAAGCAAAAAACTGGCGAAACTTACCCGCTCTCACCCGAAACAGTCTTGTGTACCGAAATATGCATTAGTTTTCGAATAAACTTGCTAGCTTGAGGGTCACTGATAGGACTGTATTTTTTATGTGAACTTCTTAAAATGTCGAGAGGAAGACCAACAAGTTTAGAAAAACGTTCTGTAATTATTGCTTTTCATTGAGAAGTTTATTCAGTGCGTCAAATTTCGGAAGAGACACATGTTAATAAATCGACTGTTAGTGATATCATTCGGCGACATCGACGCACGGGCAGTTTCAGAGATCCGGCACGTTCAAGTCGTAAGCGAATAACATTTCACGCTGACGATGAGCGTATATCATTACTGAGCAAACGAAATAGTAGACTGACAGCACCCGAAATCGACGCAGAAATAAATCACGACCGTGCAAGAAAAATTTCTGTTACTACGGTGAAAAGAAGATCAAAAGATACAAATCTTCACGGCCGCATTGCTGTAAGAAAACCCTTACTTCGACGGGGAAACAAGCAACAATAATGGGCAGAAACACACAGAGATTGCGCACTGGATAACTGGAAAAGAGTCTTATGGACTGATGAATCAAAGTTTGAAGTATTTGAACAATCAATGTGTGTCTTTATAAGAAAAGCCAGTGGTCAAAGAATGCTGCGGGATTGTATAGTGCCAACCGTCTAACAGGGAAGGAGTTCTGTGCTTGTTTTGGAGTTGTTTTTGCTACGCCGGCACAAGAGACTTGAAGCGAATCGAGGGTATTTTGCGAAAGGAGGGTTGTTTAGAAATGTCGTAAGAAAATGCAATACCATCGGGCCTACGTTTAATCGGCGAAAATTTTGTGTTTATGCAGGACAACGACCCCAAACACTCAGAAGTAATAATGTAAGAATTTCTTAAATAGCGAACAAAACAATAATACCTTGCCTATAATGATATGGTTACAGTAAAGCCTCGACCTAAACGCCATAGAATTGTTATGGGATGAATTGAACAGGAAGATGTGTGTGCTACCACAACAAATCACTTGTGAAACATATAGCAAGAATAATGGAATGGTATACCGAATAGAGTCCTTGAAAAACTCGTGAAACGGATGCCTCGAGTTGTACGGGCTGTTCTTCGCGCAAAAGTGGGTTTTCGGAATGTTTAAGATGTCTTTACTTGTTTAACGTTAGAATGACATCCATAAGCAATAATGCAATAAATATTTTATGTTTCCACACAAATTAGCTTATCTGTTTTCCCTTTTTTTAAAATTTATTTGACTGTCCGAACATTAGAATAGACCGGAAACTAAATAACTCCCTGTATTAAATTAATCGAGAAAAATCTAATTGAAATAATTTTCATCAGACAATTAATAAACTGTAGTTTTTTTGACGGATGCAGTCTATTTTTACGTGTTCTTAATATTTGGAGTAAACTAGCAGATCTAGCGAAATCTTAATCTAAACTTTCGGTCCGTTCATTTGGAATGATCGGCGATTGTGACGTTGGTTTTTCGGCAGCAACTGAAAGTACAGTGGCCGCATTGTTAACATAAGATCACGGAGGGCCACCGGTGTTCGCAATACCTTTACGATTTATTCATGTCAATTGAAGTCGATGTGTGGCCCGATCGAGAAAATTTGGACAATAGCCCGAGTATTCCCGGAAGGTGGGTGATAAAATTTTCGACCGCGCGGTAGATAATCGACTGCGAAATTCGCGTACGGTGGGCGTCTTTAATTCTGAAACGTCTTTCTGAAGAAGAAACACCAATTAAATGAAGTTGTTTATGGCATTTCTGACTAATTAGATGTAAAAGCAGCGGATGATACTACTGCAAGACATATTTTAAAGAAGAAGTCATTGACAATGTTTACTAAATAACGTTCTATTGAGCATCATACTTTGATTAAATTCAATAGAGAAACTAACGTTAGGAAAAGTTAAAAAACGTAATGGATATTATTCATATCTAATTTTTTATTTTCGTAAATGAATGAAACCAGTCTCGAGTAATGAAATATCAGTAAACATGGCTTGAAAATAAATGGAAAAAGTAAATAATCAATGATATATAAAATTACACCATCTATTGGATGCACCAAAATAATTAGCAGTGACTTAGGATACATCTTGGGGCTTCTTCAATTGGTGCACTGGATTACACTATTCAATAGATGAATATTTGGCAAAATTTGCCCTTTTGTAGACAATACGTGGCAATTGCATTTCATACATGTACATGGATAAGTTGGAACAATTGATTCTCATTCCATAACTATTGCTTTAGTTGTTATTTTGCATGTTATTGTGATTAGTGATTGTCTATACGTATTTTCCATATTTTGTGTATAACGTATTTCATCGCCATTTGTGCAAGAGACTTGTAAACTGTACTTTGTGACGTTAGTGATTAAGACAAGGCATCGGTTCTAAAAAATTTTTGTAGTTCGTTGACGGGGTAGCAATGCTTTGAAATAAATCTCGACGCGCGTCATTCGTTACTTCAACATTCCTTTCGCACCAATCGGTGTCTCATAACTTCCCATTACTCATTCACCAGGGTTCTGAAAGTTACACTCTTGATTGGTGCAGCCTCGGAAACAACCAGTATTGTAACATAGCGAGATACTGCTGGCCGTTAACCACGTTTCCATCAAAGAAGAATTGACCATAAACAGATGATCAGGATATCGTACAAAATACATTGATTTTAGGCGAATCTCGTACATGTTCAATGGCTGCATTTGGGTTCTGTAGACCCCAAATTCGAACATTGTGTTTGTTTACCAGACTACTAACATGGAAAGTCACTTCATTACTGAACATGATGCCTTGTGTGAAAATGTTATCATTGGCAATAGCATCATGAATCTCTTTACAAAATGCCACACGTTTCCGTTCGTCATCAGGACGCAGAGTTTGTAATAACTGTAACTTGTACGGCTTCATAAACAACCGAGGTCTCAAAACACGCCAAATTGTTGTTGTAGGCAATTGCAACTTCCGATTGGCACGACGAGTTGATTTTGTAGGGTTACGTTGGAAAGCAGTTTGAATTCGTGCAACATTTTCACACGAGGGCGGCCAGGACTCTTTCATTTACATACACATCCTGCATCTACAAACTGTCGATACCATCTGCGAATGTTCCACCCATTCGGAGGATCAATTTGGTAGCTCAACCTAAAACGTCTATGCACTGTAATCACGGAATTGCAGTTCGCAAACTAGAGAACACAAAATGATTTCTGCTGCAGAGCAGCCATTCTAAACATATGATGGTTACCAATAAAAACAGAAAGACAACTGACATCTAGCGGCTATTAAATAAACTATATTATGTATTCGTTTCTCCAATAGCCGAGCCAAGGCGCAGCGATCGATAGATACTTTGTAATACGTATATTCTTTTTGTAACATGCTGTATATTAATTTGCATGTTCATAATTGTTATATCGAGATTCTGTTGCTGTTGCTTTCAGTTTCTTTAACAATCATAACTGAAGAGCTATACCGAAAAAAAAAATTCCGGTACAAATAATAGGCAATCTAATTAGCGGTCATAAGTACTGGAATTTGAATCGATGGTGTGAAATTACAAAATAACTTAATTTTAAGGTTTAAAACTGGAAAAGTTAAGAGCGAATTTTAATAAGTAAATTTATGGCGCAGAAGAATATAAAATTATGACGTAATTTTACATTTCGGGCCTATATAATTTTCAAATTTCGTGCTTAATATTAAAACAAAACTTAAAAACTTAAAATTACATATAAATTATTCTTAGTGTTTACCCACATCTGTGTATAGTGTTATAATATATGTGAGGGATAAATTTTTGTGTACATCACGAATTTTACAGTTTAATAAATATCTTTAAGTCAATTTATTTATCATACATGCAATTAAATTAAGTTTAGTGTGTTTCGATTCGACTCTATCAATGTATCAATACATTATTAATGTGCGAACAATGGGAATTAATATTTAAGACTAATGTTAACTCGTAAATATTTATAAGTGATTGTTGGTATAGTTGAATGTGTTAATGAATTTTTAAAATTATCTATAACTTCCACGTAAAATGTATAAATGAATAGATACATACTTTGTTCATATTTTTAGCATTTAAAAGTAATTTTCGTTTTCTAGAATACCTCAAACTTAGTTGAAAAATTTTGAATAGAACCGTTTCAGGTTAAAAAGGCAATATTGTACAATAAATTTAATTTAATTGATGTAGAATCATTTGTAATATTGTGCAAAAACATACACAACTAAAATAACATACTCGGGTTTGTACCTAAATCTCTATAAATCATCAAAAATCTAATAACTATTAAATATATAATTCGAAATACATATTTGAAGTGGTAGTTTCGAAAGTTATATTATGTAATTCTAAAGAAATAATCTAACGTTTGAATTATTACCATTTAATTGGTTATTAAATAAGAAATAAAGACTCTAATTGGATTGTTTGATTTGACGACGATGACTGTGCTCTTCGTCTTTATCATGCGGCAGACTATCGGAGTGGGAGTGGCTTAGAGACGGAACGGCAGTCAACGTGGACTGTTTTGGCGAATGATCGGCCGCGTAGGTGTTTAACATCGAATCAAGTCTCTAGTATTACATTGCATATAAAAAATTCCACGAACTGTTTTTTTTAATGCTTTTTATTAATACTGAGATTTCTTCGAATTATTTTTGCGACCGGCATGAGATTTTAAAACTAAATAAAAACGTTATTTTTCATATGGAAAATATTTTTTTATTCGATATTTGAAGTAATTTCTTTATTTCAAAAATTCCGTTTGTTTTTATTCCCGTTACGAGAAGTATTTTAATATAAAAAAAATACTCTCACATGTTGTGCATCTGTGCAGCATTTAAATGTGCAAACCATTCCTGGGAAGTAATTTAAAACATCGAGTTAACAATGTCGCAAATAATTAGCTTTTTTAGTGCTTGCTGTTTAGTTAAGAAAATAGTTCTATTTGAATGCAATATCGAATAATATTATTCTAAGTGACACGAAAATAGAACCAGGAAACTAGGTTCTTAAATTCATTTCTTAATAGTGTAAAATTGTATCCTCTTTAACGTATTTCTTTCTGTGTACCATATATGTATGTATTTGCAGTAATATGCCAATGTCGGTGTATTAAACGGCAAGGCATTTCAAAATTTCCATTAGCTTATCTATCTTGGCAAAATCCTTATAAACATTTGTCGTAATAAAGTCAAACTTAAAGAAAGAATGATACTACATGAAAATACAAAAAAGTACACAGAAACATGTCGAAATGCACGGCGGTAGGTCGTGATATTGAGAAATTGCATTAAATATTGCTACATCCAAAATTGCCTCCAACTTTTTTATATTGGGATTCTGCTGCCTCTCGGTCAAAGAGTTAAATTGTAATAAATACAATGTCCGCTTACGTACTTGTACATACACTAATAGTAAATGACAATGAGGCTGCCTTATTGTTATTGGTAACAATAAGCAATAATCTATTATATTATTGTATTTTCAAATACATTTTCCCTAAGAAAAAAGTAAATGAAACATGAATACGTACTAGAGTCTTTCGAGGTAGAGGCTTGTAAAAAGAATACCACTATAATGTAGGTGCTTTCCTAAAGGCATCCTGAATTTAAATTAGGCTTTATTGAAAACAAAAAAAAATATAACAACTTGTCGAAATTAGGAAAAAGGATTATTTGAAAAAAGCTTGAAAATCTGACAATAGAGCTAAAATTGCTTGGTCTATAATACGTAATATTGTAAATACGTAGGTTAAGAAAAATCCACTTACGTCATACTAAAGAGCGAACAAATGGACTTAACAATTATTTTGTAAATTCTATTTGCCTGACAATTTGTGATGTTCCTTCAGGTACGCAAACTATGTTATTCTTTGAGAACGATACAGTAACTGAACTACAGTCTACTATTTGATATTTGTGCGATATTATTCTATGCAAGTTTTGCTGCGACACTGTGATCAATTATCTGCTGATGATAACAACTTAGATGTCGAAATGAGTACACAGAATACGAAAATTAATGTGGAAAGGGGTTATAGGTATATCAACCTTAAGTGATTAACTCCATTTTTTCTTTAATTATATCGCCAGGGACAGTTGGGAGTTAAATTTGAAAATAATTTATTCAAAAATTTTTCTTTTTTTTAAATATCCATTGTATAGTACCGCGTTTTTTACCTTAGAAATGGTTCCATTCAAAATTTACAACCAAATTTGAAGTATTCTAAAAAATGTAAATTACTTTATAAAGCAATATTTATTGTCCATTAGTGTTATAGTCACTACGTATCAAAGACATTTTATAATCTACATCAATTAATATTAGTTCCATAACTAAAGACAAACGATAAAAACTATTAATGACGATTGAAATCATTATTCGTACATACATCGTCCTAGTATCGCCAGTTAGTTTTTCTTAACCGCTGTGTGGACTTTGAATAATTTTATTGCATCTGCTCTGTACGCACGTAATCTTCAACAAATTCCAGCGCTAATAAATTTAACCGAGCGCATAATTTTGTTGACAAAGGAAATATTACGACCTGAATATTTGCAAACAACAGTTGCTCGGACGACATATGTACGCATGTATGTATATAATATACACAAAGAAAAGAAAACGAAGACCTTATCCTCTTTATAGGCAGTTAATCACCGTAGAACGCTTTATTCGCAAGCGACATCCAAAACATTCCCAGTATGCCTCTTAAAATGTCCCGAGTACGTCGAATTCGAAACGTAATAGGCGCGTTCGAAATTTTATTACATTAGTGACTTTTTACTCGCGTCCGAGAGGTCCGTGTCATCCTTTCGCTTATCCACCTTTCGAAGGCAACGCCAAATTCGGCATCGGCCATCCCTTAAATCAATTAGTTGCGTACTTGCAAGAAAGTCTCCATAATTTGGTCCGACAGCTATTACGGAAATCACAGAAAAAAGTTTTTAGGATAATTACCTGGTAGTGGATACGTCTTTTTTACTTGCGCAGCAAACAGGAACTCTTATAGCAAGGTGCCATAAGTTAAATTGCCGATTTTTGATAAATTCCTCGACACATACTGAAGTATGTTTAATTATTTCTTTTCATTTCTTTCTGTTATATCATTCTTTTGATATGTGAACACCTTCATTTGCAATAAACATGGTACTGCTACTTTACGAACAGTTTGTTCAGTAGTGGAAAGAATTATGACTATTGTGCAAATCGAAATTTAATTATCACTCGTTTTCGGTTGAAATGTTCCTGCTTGGAAAACTAGTCTTTTATAAAAACATTAATTTCAATGTCTTCCATTTTATGAATATGTAGTGTAAAGAGATATAATAATTCAAGCCTCTATTTATTACTGACAAAATTATCTGACTGACGTTTATGTCATATTTTGTTTTCATTCAATAGTTCTTACTATATACATAGTATCTCTTATTTACTAAACAATAACAAGTACCATTTACGCTGCTCTGCGAATTTCAAGCAAATATAACTCAATATACAGGGTTCGTCGGGGAAGCGGGAAAATTTAAAACTACTGTATCTACATAAGTTTTTATTTTAACATTAATGTTTCTTTTATAGTTTTCAGTTAAATTAGAATCGTCATTTTGTTTTTTGAAAGCAACACTTGACAGATGGGCACCGTTACGATCTACGCACTCTTGTAGTCTTATTCGAAAATTTTCCATTACTCGCCGTAAAGCTTCCGGTGTGATACGTGCAACTTCTTCTTGAACTTTTAGTTTTAGTTTCGCTAACGTTTGCGATCGCTCAACGTACACCATGCTCTTCAGACAACTTTAAAGACAAAAGTCGCTTGCGTACAAATCTGGCGATCTAGCCGGTCAAATAATGTCTCCATTTTTGGATATCATATAGTTCGGAAAGAGTTCCCGTAAAGCAGTAATAGACACACGAGCAGTATGATTGGTAGCACCATCTTACTGGAACTACGTAATTTCTGGAAGTCGAACCAGTTTTTGTCTCAAAAATGCTGTGAGCATGTTTGTGAAACGAACTGCAGTAACGGTTGTAGCATTTTCTCGTTCGTCTTCGAAAAAGAATGGTCCAACAATGCTAGATGATAAAAGGGCACACTATACTGTCACCTTAGGACTATGCTAAGGTATTTCGACAACTAAGTTGCCATCATCAGCAGATAATTAAACAGTGTCGCAAAAATATGGCTTTCGACGGTACAGATCGTGTACGGAATTTGTTTCGTACGGGCTTTTGCAGGTTGGTTGGTATTTAAATGGTATATTTGGAAATATTTTTATTACGTGTATTAAAAGAATTTCTGGTAGTGTGAATTAAAAGACATTCTATCTGTTTTACGGAAAGAAATTATTTAAAGTATCGAATACGAAAAATCAATTAATTTATTTTATATTTGGTAGATGCATAAAAATTTATTTTAAAAATTCTTTTCAATCACAAAAACAATTTCAAAAAGTCACCTCCTGAATTATTTCTATTACAAAAATGTTTCGAAAAAAACGACACTGGAATTCTTTCTTGTGTAATTTAAAATCTGATAAATACGTAAAAGACCAGTCACTTTCTTAGTCAAGTCATCTTCAAACGTCAAAGTAATTTTTATGTGTATGTTCTTTATCGAATTCCCAATATAATGGAAGTCTTCGAAAATATTTTTGTGAAACGCAGAATCTCACTCTTTAATAACTTCATAATTTTTCAAATTTCAAATCCGCCCGCTGAATGAATTCAAATGTTCATATCATCTTCTTAAAAATAGTAATACATAATACCATCGATCTGAATTTGTTTATTACGTTTTGTTAGATTATTTATTTATACACATATAGGTAAGCCGATTGGAAGCCGCAATTCTTCAGTCTCTCAACAAACTCCTCCTGGGATTTCTAAAAGATTTGAATCAACAACACAAATAACTAATGAATGTAGATTCAAATAATCATCAAACAAATTTCTATTTTAAGTTTCTCATAAGGACATTAGAAAATAGAGAGTATGGGGTCAGCTTAAAAATTCCCAACTTCAATTCAAGGTAATACGAATCCAATAAATTTAAAATTATACACCCCTAAAACTGCCGTTAATATTTCATTCTTGTAGTAAAGAAACCGCTTCCTGTTCTCGCCTGCCGATTATTACTGCGATGTTCACCAAATTTTTTCCATCCGCCCCAGTGCCCGGCTTTTATTAATAGTGAACATAATATAAGGCAGATGTCTTTGATCGAATAGCGGATTCACTTTCACAATATCATCATCCCCTCGTGCGTGCGTACGGCAGACGGAACGAGATCGAAAGTCGGGCACGAGAGGCGCACGGGTCAACGTCATTAAGGTGAAAAGTCGAATAATAAAACGGCAACGGGATCAAGACAGCGACAAATATGAACGATGGCGAGCAGAAACAGTGAGAGCCACAGACACTAGAACGACATGTGGGTACCGTGTTCGCTCAGGTAAGACTGACTTTGCCGAGCATAGGGGTGGAAAAAAAACATGTGCTTTATTACGCTTCGGACTTTTTTACGCACGGCCATGTGCATGTAAATGCATTTATTTAAAACGAATTTAGAAAATCAAATAATATGAAGAGAATGCAGATGCGATCCAACCATCTAGTCCTTGAGAAGGATCCGTACGCATTTCAACAGCAAATTATAACAATGAACATTTACAACAGTATGCAAAGCCTTGGGAAGTGGGCAGGATTTAACTTGTAAATAACGTGCATCGTTTTGATATAAATGTGTTAGAGGAATCAATTATTTTGTTCACCGATCAAACAAATTAAATGTATATTGTGGTGTGCGTACATCGTATTGCATTTCATACTTGATAATGTTTTGTTATACAAGCACTGTAAAAAAATCTACTGTAATCTTAGATGACGATGTATGTACATATGAACACAGTCTGTCGCAGAGAAAGCGGAACTTTTTTAAAATAGTTAGTAATCCATAGTGGTGCCATATTCATTTAGAATCAATTCATATATAGTACATTCTAACAATAAGGTAATATGAAATAGATAAGAGAAGATTAGTTGGTATTGTAATAATTATGCATAAATTTCAAAAGAAAATTTCAAAACAATTGGGAAAGGAGATTTTTATGGGAATGGATTGATTTTAATGAAATATATATCACACAATATATAACACACATGAACTCAATATATTGTTGAAACGTTTAATCTTTAAAAATATTTGAAGATAACATTTTTCATATGAATATAAGTTTTATAATGCAATTCTAGGTAACATAATAATTGTGAAGAGCTTTGCTTATACTTAATAAATGTGAAGATATTTAGTTAAATTTTGACAAGTGTTTTTACGTGAAAATATATGTCTATAGGTAATTTCCTAGGTAATTTGTATTTACATAGATGATGAAAACCATACTTATTTCCTTATAAATTAATAAAATTCTTTAACTTCATGTATAAATTACTGAATAGACTTTCTTATTTATTTTCGCTGGTTTTTTGCTTGACAATCGTTATTTGTCTTGCCTGTATCTCTTATAAAAGATTTCTTACCGTTGCTCATTTTAAGTTTTAATTAAATTGCATATACGCATTTATTAGAATAAACATTTCCAATTATATGTGAATGTTTTTTAATGCGTGCGATTTACTATAAATGAAAAAGAAATTGTCCAATTCGAAACTAAAGCAAAGACTTTAAATTTTTAAAAGAAACGCACATCTAATGAAGTTAAAAAATGTCACTGCATTGTAATATTACCGTCGCACATTCGTTTCGAATAAACGTCAGTTAACATATTGCCACAATTAACATTTATTTTGTTCGAGGAACGTGTTATGAACACTGTTCACAGGTGATAAACATATTTCAACATATATTTCAAAGAGAAGGTATTCCGTTGATTGATTATATTTTTTCCGTAATACAATGCGTAAAATATCGCCGCTATTTGTAGCGTATACCGGTGGTGTGTAATACCGTTAACATTGCGATATAAGCAGGTGTTTCACACACAAATAATTCGTAAGATCACATACGCTTTAGTTATAACTCAAACTGTCCCACATCAGTAACCAGTAATTAAATATTCCACGTAGGACCACACATTTTTTTTCGATTAAATTGACGATGTGCGAATCGAAAACTTAATTCCTCCTCAATTAATTTTGTAATTGGATAAAAGTTCGTTTCACATAACATACATACATGTGTGATTTCCATGTACGGTGAAAAATGTTTTTAATGAATTGCCACCTTTGCTTATTAAATAGAAAATTCGATAACCGTTACTTATTTTCGAATCAGACTTGTCGGTTAGCCGAAAATTTTATTTTAATTTAACATCCCAGATATTTTCTTTGAAAATTTCGATAGAGCTCTGCTTTTGCAGTTCAGTATTGACAAGTATAAGATACCATTTTATTCTTTTGGCAATATGAATATGACGCATATTTATAAATAAAATAAAAAATTGCATTATAAAAATACTAATGTAATAAATAACACAGGCCAACACACATTTTGGTGCCTGCGATTTTTTAACTGTTCTTGGGTAATTTTTGGATGCGGAATGTAAAAAAGTTCTCAGATTTGGTCTATCAGATCTAGTTTTTTAGATTTTTTAAAAAAATTGTGTATATATTTTACGTTATAACTGTTATAATATATAATATTACTACTGACAGTTAAAAAAACAAAGACACATGGATTTAAGTATTTATTGCAAAAACAGGACAAAAACTACATAATTACATTAGTCACTAATCACATAAATATTTTCTTTTATACGACTTTCTAGAATGGAGTTTACTAGGGCAGTCTCGCTAAAGGCTCCAGCAGTAGTCCGCCATCATGTGGCTATCCCATCGTCCTTGATAACGATCTTCCATAGTTTTAATATCCTGATGGAATCTTTCCCCCTCTTCTTCACTACAATCACCTAAGTTTTCTGGAAAACGATCTAGGTGGCTGTGGAGGTAGTGAACTATTATACTCATGTTACAGCCGAGAATATTAAAATTTGAAAGCATAGTTTCCACTAATTCTACGTAATTCTCTGCTTTATGATTGCCAAGAAAATTTTGTACTACTTAAACAGATGAACGCCAAGCGTTAGATTCAGCCTCGTTCATTGATGTGGTGAATTGTGGATCTTTAACAAGTTGCCTTATTTGAGGACCATCGAATATACCAGCTTTTAGTTTTTCCGTGCTAATGCCATAAAATTTACGTGATAAATACCCAAAACAATTTCCATCTCTATTTAAAGCCTTCACAAATTGCTTCATTAAGCCTAGCTTGATATGCAAGGGCGGAAGTAAGATTTTTTCTCTTGCAACCAAAGGTTCGTTGATCACGTTTTGTTTTCCTTGAATCATGACATCTCTTGAAGGCCATTTTTTTAACCCAGTGCTCATTTTTATCTCTGCTGTTCTAAAGGCACAAAAAACAAGGATATATTTCTATTTTGACGATTAAGTACATATTTATCTCTTTATTTGTTGTTCTTTATCAGAAAAAAATATCAATTAATCTGTAACCTATATCTCAAAAACTAGAGCTGATAGAAAAAATCTGGTGGCATTTTTGGAATCAGCACATTAAAAACATCTAAAATCAGATGTTAGATTTCCGGCACCAAATTTTTTTTTCATTTTGTTACCCTGTGTAATCTAACTTAATTACTTAATTATTATTAGTAACTGAATGTAAATTAATGACTAGAGCGGGCGCACTTTTCAACACGCCTGATTCATAAAAAGTACGTACGTACTTAATATTTACGTTGACCGCCGATACGTGACTATTTGAATTAGTTTCATTCGCTCTTGGCGTAAGGCAGTTGATTCTCTTGCCGTTGTGTTCTTTTGCGCTTTGAAAATGCATAGTGTCAAACATACGGAAGAGTAAAAATAACTATTGTTTGACGCAGTGAAAAGAGTATCAGTAAACGCCGATTTCGACTTATTGTTCACGTGGTCTGCCACTTCACCTTCTGTAGTAAATACTGGAACCTACCATCTCGAACAACGTTACACAACTATCTATCATCTGTACGCGAAGACAGCGAAAACTGGATGAAAGCCGAAGTAAATGATAATCAGATACGGTTATGTGACGATGAAACGACGAATCAAAAAGAATTCCATTGTATATGTTATGATACGTGTACTAGAACTTCTTAAAAACACTGTTAAGGAAAATCAAATAAGATTTCAAGATACTTCTGTTGGAACAGATTTAAAACAAATATACGACAATTATAAAGAACTACTTGACACAATAGATAAATTAGAAAATACTAGATTACCGTTAGTAGAGATAGTACCAGCATTGAAAAAGTAAGTGCAGTGTCGCACAATATCGTGTGTACCGGAAAGCCATCAATGGGACACGCGTTTAGAGTAGCACTTTGCCAACTTCGAAGAAGAATAGCACGATGAATGGTTTTGCTCAAAGAACAAACAGTTTTTTTATGATGGCATCCATAAATCCATGCATTGTATGTTATGCGTTTTATGTACGTTATTATTATGTGCTTCATGATATTATTGTTTTATCTAATGTCTTTTATTCTTATACGCAAATTAACGCACGCAGACTGACCGGCAGCAACTTTTGTCGTTTTGTACGCGTTGTATGTTAGGGTACCGAGGTCGGCCTACCTGACCGGCCGCGTCATTGTCGCTGCCGGGTAGTTGCATGACGCTTCCCCAATAGGTGCAAGATCGACAGTGTCGAACATTTCCACTCTATTTGGGGTGCATGAGTACTTCGATGCGTCGAACGCGAAGCGAGGTATTTTGAACTGTTTCGTTGCGTACGTACTTGAACGTATATTTGTGCGTATAGAACGATTGAACTGCGTTTCTGTTTATTATTTCAACTGTTTTATTTATATTTGTAGAATACATGCATCTCCATATACAGAACACGTTCGAAATAAAATTGTGTAAAACATTTATGTGTTTTTTTTTCCATTAAATGGGGCTCTCAAACCAGGCACTACCTTAACAATACACTACAGCTTTTATTCATTTGAGATGAATTGCCTATAATGAGAAAACTCGGATTTGATAAATCCGTACTGTGTGCGTATATACAACATGTATGTATGTATATAATATTTGCGAATTTATCCTAAGCCATCAATTTCCTTTTGCCCGTATTTAACAATTTAATGAAGAAATAACGTAATTATACAATGCGGCTATAAAATTATAATGAATTTTGTATCGAGAACATACTGTATACGTACACACAACAATCAACCTGGCGCAGTGTCGTCGACGGACGACGCACATGGCTGTCGCAGATGCGAAAACATTGCGCATACCTTCATCCGCAACGTATATGCATTACACGTTGATTGTCCGCCTCTTTATCTTGCAATTATGCGCATTAAATTTATTAGCCAGGGACTATCATAATTTGCCCACGGCCCATCCTGCTTGTTATTATTTGCTTTGGAAATTGCATATAATTTCAATAATTTGACGAATTTATCGACGGACCGGGATATCGCGTATGAAACACACAATGTCGAAGATGTACAGCTTCGTCACCACTGAAATATCGACTTAATGCATATAATTAAGACGGGCGATGTGTCATTACGTTCACCAGAGATTGATACAACTTCTTTCTGCTTATCTTACCCACGATCGCTGCCGGATTCGTTTCTTTTAGATGGACGTTTAATTGAAACGAACGGTGCGAGATTATTAGCGCTTTCGCAGATAAAGTGTAGTAAAAAAAGGTCGCGACCTATAATTATTTCGAGGCACCCGGTGGGTTCTGTTAGTCATATATAATCAAATTAAGAATTTCGAAAGTGGCAATTTACTCGTCATATATAAATATGACGACGGATGGTCTTATATTCACTGCCCCAGGGAACGTGTCTTATCTTGTTTAACTTTAATACTATTAAAACTTGTAAAACGGGTAAGTGAATTGGCCGAAACTATTTATTATTTTTCTTTATTTCCTTTTTTTGAGCCTTCTTTCATAGAAGACTCTCCCCTACTATTGAATTTGTTAAGCAATTAACAATAATAAATAGTTGGTGTCGTTTTTTTGTTTCTTTCAAAGTAAGTAAAAAGCACCTATTTAGAATTAATCACTAAAGGTCAATAAAATCCTTTTCCACAATACTTTTCGTATTCTGCATACGTATTTCGACATATAAGTTGTCATAATCAGCAGATTGTTAATCACAGAATCGCACCTGGTTGAACAGCAAAACCCGCACAGAAACAAGTTCGTGTTGGACATTCGTCGTCAAAAGCCAAACACACACTCTCGATATACATATAAAGAATACGAAAATGATCGTGGAAAAGGGTTTTACTAACCTTAATTGATTAATTTAACAATCATCCATTAAAATTTACCGATTTAGAGAAAGATTTGAAAAATAATATTTCCCAGCTACTTTTTAAGCATATTGGGTTGATTTGGCCTTTACTTAATGGAAACTCATGACTAAACTAATAAATGCAGAGTTACAATTTTCATTGATTATAATGTCGTAATTCAATAATAAATAAAATTAATGAAAATTCTAACAGTGTGAGTATTTACTAATTGATTGGGATTTACTTTTTTTGTAACTGGCGATTCCTAAAACAATGTTAAACAAATCGTCATTCTGAATTTTTAAATTTTCATTAATGCCCTTTTAGTGACACGCGATCTTGAATTTTTAAATTAGATTAATGCTTTTTTTGTGAAGTTGCATCTTGATTTTTTTAATTTTTCTCTCAGGCGAGACTCGTATATTTAATTTTGTAAGACTTTTTAACTGTACCTCGTATATAATGCCTTACATGACGTGTGCGTGGAACATTCGACGCAATCGACGGCGGCGCGGTTCCAGAACCGGTAAAAACCCTATATTCACATAGAAGTGTATTTTTTGTACAACTTTTTCTGATTGATTTATTATTTCAGTTGTTTTCAACAAGTCACGGAAAAGTGGCATAATAATCAAATATAAACTGGAATTTTTATTTTGCCAGTCATTGAAACATTTCAAAAATATAAATTAGCAAAATTATTTTTCCACGTAATCTCCGGACTTGAAAATACGTTTGTGTCAACGGATAGTAAATTACTTCGTACTATAAAAACAAAATAGTTGTGACTGAAGTCAATTACACACGAATACTTCGACAGTATCATTGTTGTTGAAGCACTTGTCTTATAAGAGTTTCCTTTAGAGTCCCTAGCAAAGGATAAGTGATAAATAAGGACTCTAAGGAAGCTCTCCCAGTTGTAGAGTCGGCAATATAGCGAGGCATCCGTTTTGCAGACAGTTTTCTAAACCAGAAATCGTCAGCAATGGTTGCTTGAACATATTCTGTTTTTAGAAACAATTATAACAATAGTCGATTGACGATTGTTTTCGAGAAGGTGACCAATATTCAGAATCATCATTTTCGAGACCTTTCCGTCCTCAAAAAAATTGTTTATGCTGCTTTTTCATACACTTTCCTCTTTTTAGGGGTGTTGTCGTCAAACTATTCTCAGAATATCGGACAATTTAGGACCTCTGTCATGAAACATTTTCTTAAATGCGTTGCGCACACAACGTCTTTTTGTGATTAATACTTGGATCGACGATACTGAAGTGACTTGGGACTCAATCTGAAGAATGGAGTTGCATACCTTGAAATCTCATTCGATCCAATTTTTCGCGAATAATTAGATTAGTATGGAAAGGTATGTTGTCATGAAAAAGAACTTTTTATAAGTCATTCTGGGTTGTTCTTCAGAAAGCGCCTTTCGTCGATTTCGCTTGATTGTCCTTCACTTCTTGTCTCGTTTGTTTTTGATGGGTCTGCGGATACTCATTTTCTTCGATGCTCATATCGTCCCGTTTAACTTGCTCAATCTAGTGAGAAATATTGTGGCTTTCGGAGCTACATTGTCGGCCAAAGTTTATTGGTTTTAAGTTTGAATTTCAGATGCGCTTTGTGTTTAAAGAATAAATATTGAATCGTACCACCAACTACGAGTTTTTAGATCTTTAAGGTGTTCTTTTATTTATGTCTCACCTTGTTTTCGCGTGAGGGTTTATTAGTAAAAAATTGGAAGCAAAAAGGGCGGAATTGGATTTAGGCGAACTAGAAAAACATAATAGAAACATCAACAGTTGAAGCATAAGTTCGTGGGATCCTTACTGAACTCAAAATTTATTAATTTTTCAACCAACAAAATACATGAACTAATCAATAATATACTCTTTTTCATTATTTCCGATTGGCAATTCCCTAGTTGATTGGCATGGATCATCATGAATTAAAACATCGAAACGATCTTCATCAATGTCCGATGGCCTTAAATTGAGAAAACCATTTGTGTGATGTACTCTATCCAATTACGTTTCCCCCGTAAACGGTACAAATGGTTTTAATTGCGTCCGATGTATTAACTTCCATGTTGAACTCGAACAAAAACCTATATCGAAAATGCTCATTTTTTTCTGCTTGACATTTTATTTTCTTTTGTTAATAAATAAAAAAATCTTTATACAATGAAAACTCATAATTTTCTGTTTATTACATCGTTCTAATTAAGAGAGAAATTAATGGAAAAGTCATGTCCTTTAGTGGTAGTAATTATGGTTAGTTTTCTTATTATACTTAAATTAAAGCACATATACTAGTCGGCAGCAGCTTTTGTCATCGTGTACGCATTGAACGTCAGAGAACCGAGATCGACGTATATGGCCGACTGCGTCACTGTTGCTGCCGAGTAGTTGCATGACGCTTCCCCAGTAGGTGCATGGTTGACAGTGTCGAACATTTCCACTATATTGATGGTGTATGGGTATCTCAATGCGTTGAATGCGAAGCAAGATATTTCGAACTGTTTCCTTCACATTGTTGTATTGTGTTTTAAAAGGCAAAATATTCAATTTTGTAGAAATTTTATTGATAAAAAATAGAGATTAATAATATAAACGTTTAGCATCTTAATGGAATGAACCGAATTAGCAAGTCGATTATTTCTTGGGCAATCATTTTCTATTCATCTTAGACTCTATCATCGAGCTACCTAGATTCTTTTATTATGCCATAAATTTCATTATGGAAATAGGGTGTAATTGAAATCCCACGGTAGTAGATTAGTAGATGCATATGCCGATAGGAAAGATAGGGTGTACATAAGTAAGTAAGTAAATAAAGTATTATTGTTATTATCACTGTTGATTAAGAACTTACACTTCTTTTCTTCATTAGTTATTTGGCTAATTTGGAAGCATACATACTCATGTATATAAATTTCGTACAGAAACGGATTTCAACCTTCTCATAATTTATCATTCGCAGAAGCGGCCAAAATAACGGCACCTTAATTTAATTTGCCTTTTAAACCTGTCAAACGCTAAATGAAAAAAAAATTAAATCGCCATTTGGCACGTGTACGAAACACTTGATAACCCTTTCGCACCGAAAGCGCTATTAATTCGAAAAACCATCTGCAAACGCAGAAACTACAGGGCGCTGAAGGCAATAAAAAGGAACCCGCCGTCCAATTTATCTTTCCCCGCCGTTCATCTGAAATACCGTAATACAAATAAGACGACGGTCGAGGTTCGAACCTTAATAACATAATAACGAACAAAAGGTACGGGAACGGGCGAGATTCTGTGCTGCGTATCTGTTGCATCGGGGGACCACAGGAAGTGGCCAAAAGCAGAGCAAAAAATATTACGGCGTATGAGGAAAGCACATGACAGTTACAGGGGTTGTTCAACCTGCCTTTAACCTAACGGTATCAAAGATTTGCCAGCGAGGAATTTTGCTTAGGACACACCGTGTGGGTTATTATATCTACCGAATGTAGTGTATAGAAGAAGAGAACATCATCGGCACGGCCGTAACGTTAAAGAAGGAGGGTATTAGGACAGGTGATGCCTCGTGGCCGAGATGAGATCATTGTCTGGTGAATTTCCTTTCTCTTTCTAAGGCTGCCACGGCACGCGTCTGTCTCTTGTGAGAGTGTGCGTGGCTTTGTGTTAATTTGGATCCCCAGACATGCAATCTTCACTTTCGTCCCTTACAAATTACCCTTGTAATGTCTGTGTGTGTGTGTGTGTGTGTGTGTGTGTGTAGCAACCCACATAAACGAAAACAATGCGACCTAAGTGTAACAACGAATAATCTTTTATTACAAATCGGTAGAGACGCACGTCGGATACATTTTTCGATAATTTAATTCTCTAAATATAAGTAATTATTGTAGCAGGTGCTGTAAATTAGGCAATGGCGTTAATTAGAGGTTTCTTTCCGTATCGAAAAGATTAATATGTACACACTACACGGAATGTATTGACGACAATTACTTTACATATATTTCATCGTAATCCGGGACATCTTAATGCGAAAGCCACGGAGATACTACATATTTGTGGTGATCATTACACGTTTCACATTAAATATAAATCGATCGATTAAAATGTATAGAAGCGGAAGGAGACAACAAAGGAGAAATATTAATGGCGTAATTATATCGTGATGAAACACCTCTCCTTTACGATTAACGAACTCCGAACGTTTCTGAATGATGGATTCCTTCAAACTGTCTAATTTCCGATAATACGCACTAAAATGTAATTGTTTCGCTTCTTGACAGGAGTTTGAAAAACACGACACCTTTTAAAATCCCATCACGCCGAGAATATAACCTTCCTTTGACTTCTACTTTCGGTGTCGTTCGAGGAGAATCTTTAGGTCGGAATCTAGGACAAGCACATTGTTGTAAACAAACGACTTCTCATCATCAGTCATCAGTGGCATTTAAAAAATGATCGTTTTCCTTACGTCCTGAGCGTCTATACTCGTTACCAGATGAACTTAATAAAAAATTCGAATATCGGCCTTGCTGAATAATTTTTTTTTATTTTAGTGAAATGATAGCTTTTTCGTGAGTTTGACTCTATTGAGGTGCTTAGTTTTATTTTGTTGTCATCGACCTCAGCGAGCCTCTCTGATTGAGAAACATTGAATTTCGTAAGCCATTGGTTATATCGACGTTCATGTAAAGCACTGTCACTGTACACTTTACGTAACTTTTCACAACTTTGACCTTCACTTTTTCTACCGAAATTCCAATTTTCATAAAATTTCAAATACATTCGAATCATTCAATTCTTTTCCAAAATAAAATTCCGTCCACGGTCATATAAAGATAGATACGATTAAATCCCCCACTTACAAAAATAAAGAAATACCGTCTAACGCTCGAATGACATTTCTAACAGCCCAATACAGAGTTTCAAGAAACATTCCGAGAATATAAAGAGTTTTCCATTAGGGACTATGCATTTATAAATTGAGATTTCTTTCAGGTGGTAACACTGCTGAATTTGTCTTTTTTTTGTTTGCCCGTGTCTACCATTTCATCACAGAACGATGCATGCTTTAATAACGTTTCACATTCAGTTCGTGGATTTGTTTCAAATTCTGGTTATTATAATCGTTCAAGTCGAAAAATAATTGAATGTCTTGCCAAATAAAAAATAATTGCAATGAGTGAAGAAAATATTGCAGATGTACGTCAAAATATTCGTGAAAATCCAAACACATGAATTCCTAGTCGACGCCAGGCATAGTGTATTTACAACACCAGTTTGAGGCAAATTTTGCGAAAACATTTTGTTCTACGTGCTTACAAAATAGCTTAACTATTTGAAAACAAGAACTCGAATTATTAGGATTATGTGTGCTATCGAAGATTTAGTAATTAGGCTTTATAATTACTGAATTACTGAAGATGGTTTTCTTATGAATCCTCAACGATGATGTAACTTACTTTTGGCTTAATAGTTCTGTAAATGAACAAAACTTCCGTCTCTTGTCTGAAAATCCGCCTGAAAAAGCATACCATCAGCTTAAATTAGTTTTCTGGTGCTCATTTCCTGCTGAAGGAATCGTCGAACAGTCCTTTTTTCAACGATGTTGGTAATTACCTTACTGTGAAATGAACTGCCTATCGCAGATTTCTTTAGCCGAACTTAGATACTCTCGAATTGGACAACACGTGGTTTCAACAAAACGATGCTATTTGCCGCACTACCAATTCATTTACTGAAACAGAAGCTTAGTGAATTAATTGTTTCGAACAATGGACAGTCGATTGTTCTCCACACTCATGCGCTTTATTATTAGAAGATATTTTACGATAACAAAGCAGTAACATTACAAAATTTGCATACCAACGTAATTGAGAATTCGATTTGAAAATCGTTAGAAACGAAAAGTCGTGTTCGATAAAAGTAGTTATGGAAAACAGGAATCGAGAATTTTGAAGAGTGACCGAGAGAAACCAATGATTTCGTGTGTATAAGGGTTAAATAAACCCCATTCGAAACTTTCAGACTCCTTCTCCTTTCAGATACCTTGCTTGTGCAATAGTGTATATATTGTCTAAGCTGTTGCACATAGCCTGCTCTGCACTTGCTAAATATAGGCTTGAAACCGAGCACCAAACCTATTTCGGATCTACTAAAATCGAATCCCGTACTAGTCATGACTGCGAGAGAGATCTCAAAATACCCCAATAACTTAAACCGTGATGACGGTTACGCCTGCACAGCGCCTGGCAATCCTGTATGTCCAAATAACTCCACCGTAACCGACACACATACGTATTTGTATATATATGATACTTATGTAAACCCATCCACATGTACTTACACCAGTTTCAGTGTAATAACGAATGATGTTTCACGCAAGTGAAGATAAAACTTCGGCAGCAGAAGTACCGAAGACGGGACAAGGTGGAAGTGGAACCATGGAAGTCTACTAGTCATCTGGTACGTAGACTTCCGCGGTCGTGGTCGTACTATCTTCTTCTGGGCTTCCGAGCTGGAACCGCGTCACTGGTATAACTGCCGACGTTTCGTACCCACTCATATGGGACGTCTTCAGGGCTCAACTACTGCTACTGTCTGTCGCACTGAAACAGTTTCAGTGCGACAGACAGTAGCAGTAGTTGAGCCCTGAAGATGTCCCATACTAGTGGGTACGAAACGTGGACAGTTATACCAGTGACGCGGTTTCAGCTCAGAAGCCCAGAAGAAGATAGTATCTACTAGTCATATTAAAACAATCTCATGTTTTATTTTACAATCAAAATTCGTCGCTCTTAATAAAAAATCCTTTATTTAAAAATTAATAAGTCAAGAAGTTGATTGAAATATTTCATCTAATACGTAATAAATAATAAATAATTTTGTTGATTAACTTCAATCATTTAGGGTTAATATATATCCACTTTCGTATTGTTTATACGTATTTCGACAACTACTGCCGATGATGACAACTTAGTTGTCGAAATGAATGTGGAAAGGGGTTATATATCAACGAATCGAATATTAGAAGATGAAAGTGAAACATGATATTTTCTTGGAGATTAAACGATTTTTGATCCTCAACCGGAGGCACTCAATGATTATTAAAACACAGTTGCGTCAATATAGTTAGAAGGAACGGAACACCGTAACTGAATTCAAACGAAAAATAACAACTGAAAACACACGAACCGTATGCATATACATACATACATACATAATACTGAAACGACCGGGATCGTCTTATAAAATTCGAACATTGTAAAGCTTTTAATTGAACAATGGAGTTCATGTAATTAAATACATCGGTTTACTTATCGTATTAGTACAATATGTAACAACTACGTGATAAAACGCAATCAGTATCCGAGCAGCTGCGGTAATCCAAAAAACTAATAGGTGACTGAGAGACTAACGCCATTACAATATCTCCGACCCTGTCTGTAATTAACACAATCACGATAAATTCTGGGGTTGATGTTCTACTTTGTCGAACGATTTGGAAAAACTTAAGCCTTATCTATTAAACAGACGCTGAATATTTAACCAGTTGCCGGTTGTTTCCTTTTTCATCTTTTTTCATATTGATTCGAGGAGTATTTAATTGAATGTCAACAATTTTCAAAGACGATAATATACAAAAACACATATGTATGAAACGTAATACATATATTACAGCACTGTAATTCTTGAATTTAAAATTTCAAAAGTTCCTTCACTTAAATACACTAATTAGATTGCCTAAAATTTCATTAAAAGAACGTTTAAAATAAATGAACGTTTTTACAACGAACTTATAATATCTTCTTTTGGACTTCCGGCTGGAACCGTGTCACTGGTATAACTGCCGACGTTTCGTACCCACTCGTATGGGACATCTTCAGGGCTCACCTACTGCTACTGTTTGTTGCACTGAAACTGCAGTTATACCAGTGACGCGGTTCCAGCCCGGAAGCCCAGAAGCAGATAGTATGATGGCTATGTATTGCATTGCAGGGAAAACCTTGACGCATATTTGTAGTAGATGGAACCACTTCATTTTTCTAAGTCAAGCCATCAAGTTATCCACATCTATGCTATGCCAATAGTTGTAACTTCGTTTTGGAAAAGAGGTTGAGCAATTTTGTTGAATGTTTGGAATTTTAGAAAAAGTTAAAACTAGAAAAGCAAAGTGTATGTTTTTATTATATTTTAATTTTTCATTCGCGTAAAGGGAAGAATCCGCCTGAAACTTGTGCGTAAACTACGGTGACAGTACTTTACTATAAGACGTCAATGTCACCGATGGTTCATGAAATTTCGTGGTGATGATTTTAACCTTAACGAAGCTTCTCAATCGGGAACGTCCATTTATGTCGATGACGACAAAATAGTGACAAAAATAACGTCTGTCGAACACGCAGAAACGTAAAACACCCAAGTTCAAGAAACAATCGAGACACTCGATATTTGGGTTTCCCATTAACTCATAGAAGTACTTAAGAGTGCGTACAAACATCTGCGATATGCTTCTTAACCATCAGAAAAACAAACCTTTTATGAAGCAATTGATAATTGGTAATGTAAAGTATGTAGATTGTTTAAAACAGGCTTGCCAAACTCAATCCAACCACGGGCCATTTTCTAGCAAACAAAATCCACGCGGTACACGCGGCTTTACATACTTCATAGTCTTTTAAAATGTTATTTGTGTAAATATTGTAAAGCGAATAACCAAAAACAAAATTTAAACGTCATTTATTTTGTTCCGACCATGGCCTGGAATTAATTGTATAATAAGTAAAGCAACAATATGCAGAAACAATAATAAACATAGATACGTGCATATAATTTTGTTATTTGTTTGTCATTGATTTTGCCAGAAACTCGACCCCGTTTACTTGCAGTTAGTTCCTCAAGATTGGGAGATAATGAACATACATAAACAAGTTTCGTTATGGCAAAAAGATAATCACCGGTTAGTGTTGACCTGTGAACAGTTTTATTATATTTCAACCACGAAAACGATCGTTCGCTTAAATATGCGCTTCCGAAATAACACGCAATTTGTTTACAATTGTATATAAATACATAATTAGGCGCTGCACAATCGAGAGTTGATGAAAATTAATAATGACAGGACATTCATTAAAAATTTTCTGCATCGGACCAGCGCTAAAACAATTAAATCCGCTCTATAATGTTATTCGTGGTATATTAAGAGACTCAAAACTGTACTGCTTAATAAGTAGGCTTAATTAGTTAAAGCAACCGTCTAGTGAATGGTAGATACAGGTTCGAGTCCTCATTTAAGGCACAAAACAGAGAAAACATTTGCCGTCTCTTCGTGAAAGCTTCGGCTATAATCTTTATAAATGTATTCGAATGTTGTGGAAAAATACAATTTTGATTTCGAACTGTTCACAAGTAAGAAAATAAGTTAGAATATCAGTTTTCAAGACATTTTGCTGCAAGGGCGATTTCTTTACAAAACTTGCCGTGATATCGTATATTTCTTTTCTTTGAAATTTAATGTTAAGTCCACTAGACAGTCAGTAATGGTTGGTTGATACGTCCCGATCTTTTATTTCCAGGAAGAATATAATTTTTTATAAGAGTATTACCAACGGAGTTTTGTGTAATAAGTCAGTCTTTTCTATTCAGGCTGTATATACTTAAAAAACGCCGTCAATTGGCAACGACTTCATTCTTTGCTTCAAATGAAATTCACATTTTTCATGTCAGTATTAAGTACATTGTTTATTTTCAATGTTTTCGAATACAAAACTGGCTAATGGATAATGGAATGGAATGAAATCAACCAACTTTTTTTGGATGTACATATATGTCCTTTCATATTTTTGCCAATTTGATTATGAAATCTTTATATTTTCCCAGCAACCATGGCACGGTTAGTTGCCACAGCGACAAGCTTGTCCAAAGGTAGTTAAATTTTTCCAAAGTCACGACATCAAAAATATTTCCACCTATTGGTATTTGAAAGCATGGAGAGAATTCTTGAAGACTTTTCTTTTACGTTTCAATTTTCATCACTATTATGAAGGAACACGGCACCTCTACCAATTCGATGATCTTTATGTACATTTCTCGTTCCCAGCGATAAACCCTTTACAAATTCAAACAGCGATTCATTCAAAAAAAAACTTCGAAATATCAATTCAATTACCCACAATTTCAATGGAAACCATTTATAAAAATTGATGTGAAAAGTGATTTTCTAGTACCGCATGTGATTTTTCATTAGTCCACGCATGGTTATTATGGAGATTCTTAATCGTAGTTCTTGAGAAATGTACTGCATTGGTGAAAGTAATCAACGCCAGTGGGTAAAAGTTTTAAACCAATTTATATATAAGTCATTGTAATGTAATACATAGAGGGAAATCAGTAAAAGTTCGTGCCCGAATGTGCTTAATGTATTATATGGATATTTATATGTAAAGTATTTGTTGTACCATACTGTTATTGTTTGGCTTACTGGGTTCTCTATTACACGTGCATGTTGCATGAATATTTTGGAAGGTTCAGTGCAGAACGCATATCAGTCATCTCAAAAGTTTCTATAGCAAAAGTTCAATTATCAAACGAAAATACGAGACGCAACTAATTTTTAAAATTTTCAAAGATGACAAGTAAAATTGGAAACGTAAAAAAAATGAAATCTACAATTTATTTGCACTCTCGTAAGTACAAATAATGTTCGTTTTTTTTTAATCGTTGGAAACCTAATCAATGAAAGATTTCAATATTTGCGTCAATTCGCGTACTGGAAACATTATCTTCGAAAATTATCCAAGGACGAAAAAATCTTAAAATAATCTAAAGAATAACTTTGCTACAATGTTCAGATTGTGCTCGTATTTCAAAGTAAAGCTTAAATCTAATTTAATTGCTATTTTAATAATTATGTCGCAGGTAATTTTGATGGAGCCTGTGGTTGATTAACTTAATCACTGAAGGTTGATATATACATAACCCCTATACGTATTTCGCCAACTAAGTTGTCATCATCAGCAGATAATTAATCATACACCTGGGAAACTACGGCAAAAAACCCAAACACTGTGCGTTTTGGCTTCCGACGGTACAGATCGTGTATAGAATCCGTTTCGTGCGACACTGTTTAATTACCTGCTGATGATGACAACATAGTCGTCGAATTACGTATACAGAATACGAAAATTAATATAGAAAGGGATTCCATATATCAACCTGAAGTGATTAAATTATGTCACAGATAGGTATAATATATTTTTGGTGCAACTGTAATTAAAGTGGTACTAAAAAGACGGTACGATGCCGTGTCTGTACACACTGCGCATAATTTATCTTCGGAAAGAATGTACAACAATAAGTTAAATACCTCCGAATGAAAATTTTTCAACATAACGGTTCCCATCGGACACACCAAATCAATTATTTATAATTAAGCACATAAGTAAAGTATTAAATTGTATTTACACCTGTATATCGAAAAAGGGGCACGTGTTTGTGTATACATATATCGGCGTTTCTGGTTATGCTCCTTTTCTTTTTCATTTCATTTGCTTGTATGTATTTGTACCTGCACAGACCACGCACGGTAGTTTATATCACCTGGTAATGGTTTTCGTGCGTATCAATTTATTATCAATTTTAATAAATTCCGTACTTCCGACATCATCGCGAGATCATTTCTTTTATTCCAGTTCGGTTTCAGCCGCTTCGGCCCTCCTACTTCTTCTTTATCTTCTTTTGCAACGCGTAAACATTAAGACTGCAGTTTTTTTTTAAATTACGTCATTAATTAAAAAGTGTACGTTAAGAGATAAATTAATACTGAAATGCTCGTTGTCACGCACTCTCGATCCCTGACTTTTGTGTATCTGTTAACATATTTATTAGCTGTAGCTGTTGGAAAAATATCGCTCCTTTGTTGGCCATTTAATTGAATTTAATTCGAGCATCTTCCGAATGCGTCCGTACGTAATCATTCAATGGAGACATGCGTCGATCTTTTATCATTCAGAGAAATTATTTTCATATTTGGTTTCCCACTTATTTGCATGTTAATGACGCCGATTTATATTATTGAATTTATATTTCGATCTCGAGGAATAGCACCTTCATTTCATATTTTCAATAATGTTATTTCTCACCAATGTTCTTTCACAATGGTAAAATTATAAACTATTTAGCATATCAACACAAAAATATATAACGTGTAATTTATATTGATATATTAAATTGTCAAAATATGTCTGTTTTTGTAGCCGGATCGTAAAATATATTCGATTACCAATATTTGTAATTGTTTAATATTCTTAACGATCGTGTTCAAGCCTCAGAGTAGTATACACAGCATTTTTTTATAGATTTAAAATTAGAACCACACCCACATTTGCCCCGGAATTTAATGTTAAAAAAACGGATTTTCCATAAACCGTTCAAAATTGGAAGATAAAATTAGTTTTTTGCTATTATATATATATATATATATAGGAAACTGCGAAAACAGCTTATCACGCACTTTTTCACTCGCGGATGGCATACAGTGTCCAACTATGGGGCGATTCAGTGCATGCAAATGACATTTTTAATTTACAAAAGAAGGCATTACGAATAATAGAACAAGTTAATATAACGGCACATTGTAGACCTATTTTCATAAAAAATAAAATAATGACATTGGCCTCCACTTACATATTCAAGCAATTGCTGCGCGCTAAACGAGAGCTACCAACCCAGAAAAGGAAAGGAGAGGGAAGAGCAATACGACTGAGATCCAGACAACAAATACTTCTTCCCAACCATAGGCTACGTACTACTGCTGCCCAACACAAACATTTGGATATGTTTAACAGGTTGCCATTATCGTGGACTGAAAAACCCATTTTGAAATTCAGAAATGACATAAAAACATTTCTTTTAGAAAACGGATTCTACACAGTAACGGAGTTCCGAGAGCAGATTAAATCAATCAAATATTAAACTGTATGTTCTGCTTTGTGCACACATATGTTTATACCTCACTTACACGCAGTGCATATACACGTACATACACACACAGACCATCATAGACAATGACGTTACCTCTTTATCTGTATTATAATAGATGGTAAAATAAAGCTTATTATTATTATTATTATTATTATTATTATTATTATTATATATGTATATACATATGTAGTCGTGTTGCCAGGCAACGAAAAATAACTGCTAAGGAATCTTCATTTCTGTACTGCAAGGAAATATTATTTCCTTACTATTGCTTTCGAATTGCGCAAACTACTTGAAACACGTTTTTCAGAAACGAAATCATATTTTTTAACAGCGCCATTCCAAAATCGAAAACAATCCGTTTACAGATTATAAACGTAGCTTGAACAGAAAAGAGTGAGGGTTCAGTTTTCATAGGCGTGTACAGGAAAAAAATTGCTGTTATTGGTTATTTTTATGCCATAATAAACCAATGACTTAACCACTGAACTATCGCCAACTTGACTTTGAACTATTTACCGTTAAAAAAGGATATAAAATTGAAAAAAGCAGATATGTTGTAAAATTGCAAGTTTGATGTTTTCTTTTTAAAAAATATTCTTAATGGAAACTAGAATGAAATGTAATATTATGCGTCTTCTGTAAAAATAGAAATAAAATATTTTTTTAAATCAAAGTAACTTTAAACTACTATTTACAGTTAAGTTGCTGACATGAGCTGCGACAAAGTAACTGTAATTTCAGAATTATTTACTTTTTACCTAATCGCGGGTGCTGCAATTTTGATGGAGATTGTAGTTAATTGAATTAATCAAAAAAAAAAAATTAGCCTGTCAATTTTTCTTATTTCGACAACTAAGTTGTCATCATCAGCAGATAATTAATCACTGTGTCACATATGGATCCGCTGTAAAATTCGCGTAAATAACACCACCATTTCACACGCAATTTAATACGTTTCCTTGTCTTGTACTAACGTATATCTCCGCTCCTATTTTAGCAGTGCAGTTGTCTCATTACTTTACATATTCAATTACCATTCGTTACACATTGATATTCCTCCTTTTATCGAAGAAGATTTTCAACTAACAAATGATTGTTTCGTTTTAAATATCAAACTGGTAAACGTGTTCGGGGCATTGCTAACGGATGACTAAAAATGGTAGTTGAAAGAATACATTTTGCATTGACCGGATGCGTTGTAAATAGAAAAACGTTCGGTGAATTTTTCGTGTTGTACCACTGCTCCGCAAAGAAGAAGTAAAAATTTTTTTTATTAACGATCGTCAATACAATTACATATAATACACGTCGTATTTGCTTCGATTGATTATCATTTTCTATAGTTCGCGCTGGCACAACGGTAACAAATAAAATCTGTCTTGACGTTAATTTAAGCGATTCACCATAACCGTCGAGATAAAGCCACGATAAGGTTATGGTAGTTGAATTACAAAATATAATAATATGTTGGTACCCACACACAAGCGTAAGTACGCACAAACAAAAGTAAGTGCGCATTAAATGCCGGAGACAAGCTTATAGATCAAAACCCGGAGAAAAATCATTCAATTGACCGTATACATACACTGGGACGTACAAGCATTAAACGCTACAGACAGTAAATTATTAAAAGGCATTACTATTCTCGGTGCGCGATCCGAAAAAAATCCATTCTCGATTCCGTATCAGTCAGCAATAACTTTATTTTATATACTCATATCAATATAAACGTATGTATAGAAAAGATATGACGTCGATATGGATCTACACGGATCGTGGAAAAAACGAACAGACCACACGTCGCGGTTACACATCCTCTCTTTGAAAATAACGAAGTAGGGAACGAGCAGTCCGAGGACGGATGAATCGAGAATGGATGTACGATGAAAAAGTGGTCCGAACCAAACACCGTGGACTCATACCGTGATAGAATATATATTGGTATTTAATCGGTGCGGATATTTTATGGATTTCGTTTTGAAATAGGAAACGCAGGCCGCGCGTCTCACTTATTAAGCCGAACGTCTCGCGTTTCTAATTAACGATTTGTCGCAGATATCCTATTTGTACTGTTTTCGGGAAATGGAATACGGGAATGAAAGATGTCGTTCGGTATTGTTTAGATAAAGCGACTCCTGGCTCGTGAGAAAAGTCGCCAGCCTGCTTCCATTAGAATTTAACGTCCTTTTATCTGTCTGAAATTTGTAAGTCAAACTAAGTGTACGCTCAACAGAAAATAAAAGATGACCGAGATATTGCGGAGCAACTGTGAGTTGTATGTACAGTAGAATTAATTGAAAGAAACGTAATTAAGAACCGTCATGAAAAAAGATCAGTTTCAGCATTTCCAATTCCTTTCAATTTCGTATAATGAATTAAACAAATATCTGGATGCGGGAAGAAAATTAAACTCCGCATCTTCTTAATCACCTAAGGTTGATATATGACCCCTTTCCACATTAACCTTTGTAATTCTGTATACGTATTTCGACAACCAAGTTATCATCATCAGCAGACAATTTCAAAGTGTCGCACCTGGTAAAACACGGCGAAAAAACACCTGTACGAAAAACAAACTCCGTACGCGATCTACACCGCTCAGAACCAAGATGTACACTGTGTGTTTGTTTCACGAGATTTTTAAAAATTATTTTTACTTAAACTAAAATGGACTACATTGACAAAAGGGAAATACGGTCACGACCGATAATTGCTTGCATGTAATCAAAGTGATTTAAGTTTTTTGTTAGTTTTAAATGCAATTCAAATAATTTTAGTTCTAATCTACTTCTTTTGCTGTACAGATATTTCATTTCCATTTTTAACCATTTCATTTTTGCATATGAAATGACTTTCTCGTTCATTCTACAATTTGATGTTGCTTTTTATTTTAATAAATTTTTGGAAAACATTTCTACTTTTACAGCTATTCAAGAAATTTATAATGTTGTATCTTCTATTTGCCACAGTTTGATATCGCTCTTTATCACAAAGTATTCTGTGCTTTTTATCGAAGTAATACACAGTCTGTAGCAAAAAAAAATGAACTTTTTTGGTAAAATTCATTTATTTTATTCGCCTTCGGCTTAAAAGCCACGTTTTATACACTCAATTAACATGTCGAATAAATTTTTTAAATTAAGTTCACATTTACAGTTGTCCTGCATGTCGACGCCAAATATAGTTTGGTGATTAGATAGAAATCACAGGACACCAAATCCGGTGACTATGATGAATACGGTGAATGGTTGATGGTTAAAATGCCGTTTGTATTTAGAAAATCAGTGATAAGCTTCGAGCGATGAGATGGTGCATTATCATGTAATAAATGCTAGCTACCATTTTTACGATATTGAGCGCGCACACGGCGAATATGCGCCAAAGGGTGCTTCATAACACCAAGATAATATGCAGTATTGACTGTTTGACTAGTCGGTATAAACTCTTTGTCCACTGTGCCTTTCGAATCATAAAAACAAATCAACATTGTATTCACTTTTGATTTCTCCAAACGACTTTTGTTCGGTCTTCCATTCAAAACTTTGACGCTTTAATATGACCCAGAGACCGGTCATATTAAAAACACCACATCTCATAGCCGGTTACATCAGAATACCTGAAGTTTTCGCCTTTTTTGAGTCTTTAATCGAATTTGTACAATGCTGAATCCAATTAGCTTGTGTGTTACAAACTTTGCACAAATCTTTCTCTGTCTCAAACGTTGTGTCAAAATGTCATGAATTGAAGCATTGGAAATATTTAATTTCATTCCCACGTATCGCGATTAGAATTTCGGCTCATTTCTGGTAAATTCACTCACAAGTTCGATGTTACTTTTCCATAATCACAGATTTTTTCTGCACCAGGATGTTCGTCGTCACTTATGTCCGTACGACCGTCTTCGAATCGTTTATACCACTCATACACACTCGTGCGTGATAAACTCACATCACCATACATTTGTTACATCAAATTAAACGTTTCAGTAAGCGATTTTCCGAGCTTAAAACAGAACTTGATACTTGCTCTTTGTTCAAAATTCATTTTTCGACCAATGCCAAAAACACACTGTTACTTTATGCGCAATTTCTCTGCTTCTAATGATGCAAATTTCATGATATTCTGACATAACATTGGTGAAAGATCTGCCTTACCGACGCATATTTGTTTTAATAGATGGCGCCACTAAGAATTTCTATTTTAAAAAAAGTTCCATTTTCTCTGCAACAGACTGTGTATATGCGTTTCATTTACATTTACATAATTACCTTTTACGTTTTCTTTTATTTGCTTCTAGTTCGTTCACAAATTCCCAAGCTACTTTATATATGTTACGAGAATTGGCGAATAATTTCATGCTTACAATACTTTCAACTAATAACCAAAATCACATGGAAATCGAGTCCTAAACGAGTGTTTTAAGTGGTTCGGAGCCTGGCGAAATATTGCGGCAAACGTAGTCCATTTCAAAGGGCCACTCCGTAATGTAAAATTAAAGTGACATCCATTTCCAATAAATCGTGTTAATTGAGATCCGAAAAGGCGGTTTCGTAGGCGTTAATGTGTGATATTTCGTCGCACGACGGGAACCGTCCGGGAAAAAAATCTGTTTATTTAATGGATAGCTACTCCAATTTCACGATGGGCGGTCTGTCAGCGAGTTATTTAGTTGCGGTGTACGTGTAGCCCTTCGTTCGGTATATTGGAGGCACCGAATTATTCCACTGCTTCTGCTTATTGTTAGTCCGGCCGTTGGGAAGGAAAGATTGCGCCCTCTTCTTCTTCTTCCACTATTACTACTACATAAAGTGACTCCTGCATTAGAGAGAAGACACCTGTACCTGTATGAATGTGAATGCGGTGTTGAAATGGGCAGGTGCAAATACTTACTTACCTCACTTTACCTTAACGTTTACAATCAGAGCCGTGTGTGTAATGTATCCGTATATATGTATATGTATGTGTATGAGTACGGAGCATAAAGCGGAATAATACGCGCCTAGATTATTTTTTAATGGTCGGCCGGACATTGCCGCCGATACACTTTGGTCCGTTTGAATTAATTATCACCTTAATTCGATTTAATTTACTTGCTTCGGTGGAATTTTTTATAACGCTCATGCACAGGCCGTGATAAAACGTTATTGATATGTGCTTATTTGAATAACTGGCAGTTGAATTACCTAATTTCCATGGGTGCGCACTTACATACATGTGATAACATGTAATTTAACGTTTAAGCCGTTTATGAGTCGTTTGGATAGATTCGGACTGTGCTCATATTACAATGTAGCGGCCCAACACACAGTATTCTTTTAACCTATTTATTCCGAAATCTGCCCTAAAGTAATAAGCTGTAAATTTGGTATTAAATGGCCACACAATATTCTGTAATATTTTATACTTTTATTACTAAGCTGGCAACTAATTACACACCACACACGACTCAGAGTACGCATTACACACTAGTTCGTTTTAATCGGCGCTTTCTCTTCAATCTGCTCGCTTCTTCTGTTGGGTTGGATGACTTTTTGGAAAGCACATTGGGATGTTAGGAAAATTAGCAAGTAACTTCTAGTGCCTCCTGTTATTGTGGCGTCCTTTTAAGATCATTTAATACAGAGAATCTCCCATATCTGTCGGAGATATTGGCTAGTTATCGCCCTAGAAGTAAGGTGGGACAACATACAATGATACGCTTTTACGAGGCCAAACTGAAAAATTCTAATTTAAACCGTTTTATACATTGTACATACACTACAGGCCATAAGTGAGGGATCAGTAGATGAAATTTAAAAAAAACATGCACGCTTAGTGAAACAAAACGTATATTTCTACAAAACTATATCTACGAGACAAATGAACAGTTTTATTCTGTAGAATTTCTTATCATATTCGACTTTCGTCGAAGTATCCACCTCTGCGCTTAATAATTTCTTTACAAATATTAGGCAACCGCGATACAAGTTTCTGGAGCGTATCCATTGGTAAATTATTTCACACCCTTGTAAGTTGCTCCCAAAGCTGTTTCTGCGATTGTGGACAGCTTTCTCTCACGTTTCTATCTAATTCATCCCACAGTAATTCGATAGGGTTGAGATCGGGTGATTGTGGTGGCCAAATCATATTTATCAGCACCCCTTCCTCCTCTTTTTGATTCACATAGTTTTTACAAAGTTGGGAGTTGGGAAGTGTGTTTGGGATCATTATCTTGTTGTAGGTGAAAACCTTCACCAATTAACCTTAATCCAGACGGAATTGCATGTTCCTCTAAAATCTTCAGGTACCTCTCTTTTTTTAAAATGCCTTCAACGTGATACAAATCTCCGACACCATCAAAGGAAAAGGATCCCCAAACAAGCACAGAACCTCCCCCGTGTTTAATAGTTGGCACTACACATTCGGGTGACATCCTTTCACGCACTTGTCTTGGAACGAAAACTTGTCGATTACTACCAAACATTTGGAACTTTGACTCATCTGTCCATAATACCTGCTTCCACATTTCCATGTCCCAGTGTTGATAGTCATGGGCCCATTGTAACCGTTTTTTACGATTTCGTGGATTCAATAATGGTTTTCGAGCTGCAATACGTCCATGTAATCCCGCCTTTGTCAAACGTCGTTTTACAGTAGTCAGTGACATCCGGCTTTCGACGGTCTTCATCCAGCTCTGCTCGAAGCTGAGGAGCTGTGAGGCGCCTATTTTGTTTCGATAGTATTTTTAGGCGCAAATCCTCTTGTCTGGTAGTTACCCTTGGTCTTCCGCAACGTTTTAGTGGTTGTAATGATCCCCTTTGTGAATATCGTTTCACTGTTCCTTGCAGCGCGTGATAAGATAAATTTAACTTTTGGGCTATTTGCCGTAGTGAAAATTTTTCACCATGTAGCGTTATTATAGAACTACGAGTTTCTGCGCTAAGTTTCTTTCTTTTCGGCATTTTTATAAGTTACTTTTACATCTGTTCTCAAATACTCGTATTCAACTTACTCGGACAAATGCTGCACGAAAACTAATTTTTAAATTGCTAAATAGTTTACTATGAATTCCTAATACCATTATAATAATATTGCGTTGTAAACCCTATTAAATTTATTGGGGTATATAAAATATTTCTATTAAATAGACCCCATAAAACCATTAAAAGGATTTACAATATTTTTCCAGAAACAAATATATTTATCTAATTTATAATAATAATCCGAATAATCCTTCTCGGAATTACATTTACAACTGTTATTTCAATTATTCTCACCAAAACAGGCAAAAGTCTAAGGGATGTGTCTGAAATACAAGTGTTTTGTTATTTATGATAAGTAATCCCTCACTTATGGCCTGTAGTGTATATGTGTATAGAACGTAGACATTTTTGAAAAAAATTTTGTTATTCACGTGGAATGGCTCGAATCCATGACCTCGTTCTATTCTGGAATGCGCCCTAACCATTATACCACGTAGACACTTAATTTGAACTCTGTTAATGTGCATTAAATCGCATTATGGAAACAATTATTAAATGAAAATCAGGTTATTAATTGCAAAAATAATATTCAATTCGTTCAAAATATCAGCATAACATATACGATATATAAAGCGGCTAAAATTACAATTTTTCAATTAAGCATCGTAAAAGCGCATTATTATATGCGAGTAATAATAACCTACTGTGGGTTTTCAGTTAAGAACTGTTCCCATAATGGAATTTAATACACGTTAGAAGAATTCAAGAAATTTTCCAAACATTTCAGCTCTAGACACGTGAGATAATAGGTTCACTACAATTTTTCTAATTGTAGTGAAAGATTTTTGTATATAGAACAGACAGATTTTCTAATTAATTGAAGTGACTATATATGAATGATTACGCGACAGAAATTCAATACTGGAAATGTTCTTTTAGTTTCGCATAGTAAAACATAGAGGTCGACTCTAATCAAATGTTAGTACTAAAAATTTACCTCCATCTTTAGTTAACCTAAATCCAAAGTTTCAATGCGATACATGCAATGTGGTAGCTACAGAGAACTATCAAAGTTGATAAGTTAGTTGAAAAATGGAATTAAACCCAGAACATGTTATCTGCTTCTGGTTTTCCGGGCTGGAACCGCGTCTGCCGACGTTCCGTTACCATTTGCATGGGACATCTTCAGGGCTGAACTGCTGCACTGAAACTCAACTACTGAACTACTCACTGAAACGTCGGCAGATATACAAGTGACGCGGTTCCAGCCCGGAAACCCAGAAGCAGATAGCGTGGACCACGACCGCGGAAGTATACGTAGCAAATTAAACCCAGAACATTTTCACGGAATGACAGACAATTATCTCAACAAGAATGCCTCGCCGTGTTGGCTTCTGTTTTCGGCAATGAAGCACCACATCAGTCAACAATTTCTCGTTGGTATGGAGAATTCAAACGTCGGCGGGTTCACCAGAAACGGCAGTCATTCAGGAAAACATTAATGCTGCACATAAGATCATCAGCGAAGATCGACATGTGACATATCGTCAGATTGAAACATTAGTGAAGATTTCAAAAACCTCAATTCAAAAAATTTTGTGTAAAGAATTTCGTATAAAAGAATTAGTTTCCCGCTGGATACCGCATCTGTCCGAAAAACAGAAAGCAATTAGGATGGATTGGTGTCAAAAACTCTGGATCGCTTCAATACTGGAAACTCCAAAAACGTGTACAACATCGTTAGTGATGATGAATCTTGGATTTACTCATACGAGCCAGAAAATAAACGCCAGTCGTCTATTTGGGTGTTCCAAGGCGAAGAAAAGCTGATAAAAGTCATCCGTTCTCGGAGTGTCTCCAAAAAGATGGCTGCGACATTTGTCTTGAAAGCAAGTCTACAAGATCAAAGAACTGCTATTGACTGATATACAACCACTTGTTTGCCGCAAAATCAACCCCGATCGAGGAATCATCCTCCATCAAGACAATGCAAGTTCACACATAGCACGCAAGGTAATTGAATTTTTAACGCAACGAAACGTTGAATTGTTGGACCATCCTCCGTACAGTCCCGACCTAAGTCCCAACGATTTCTTTACTTTACCAAAAATCAAGAACGGACTACGTGGTCAAAAGTTCCAGTTGTCAGAGGGAGCAGTCGATGCCTTCAAAAACGCAATTTTCTCGTTTGTTTTTATTTACACAAAACAGATGATTGAATTCGTCCTCAAAATTTCTAATTTGGCATTTTTAATATTAATGCGATGTTTAAAAAGCAATTGCATTAAAAAAAAATGTCATTAAAAAAATTATAAAATAAATTTCATTGCGTACCTTACATAAGTTTATTGTTTTTTAAACATCATTAAATTGCATTTAATTTTTAGATTTTATTTCGATACCATATGTCTCTTTTTAAATAAGTGTGTTTTGACATAACAAAATTCCTATTTGGGTTTTTTTTTTAATTTAAGATTAATTAGAAAAACCGTAATCTCAGCGAAATAAAGCTGTCTTACGCGGGAGATATCCACATTATTATTAGTTTTATACCTACTGGATTGTCATCAAGTCATTGATTTGATTAGTTTCATACCATATTAAGATATCCGGCACGGGTTTCATTATTGGAAGTTAGACGCGATAGATAATAACTATGATCTTTATTTGACAAATTATTTTAAGTGTGCGCATTTGCATAATAAACGTTTTTTAATTGGTCCATAAAAATGTTAATTACATGATCACGCGTAAACTTTTAATGACTCTAGATGATATTTTATTAGTACTTTTAATAGGCGTTGGTCGTAAAATCAAGTCTAAGTTTTCCGTGGCTGACGTTCGTCACCTTATTCTCGTCGTTGACAGATATGCTTGACCAATTGGTTCATGAAACAGGAATAATATCCAAAATTATTTATTACGCAGTTGATAAGTGGATTTTAGGAACGACTTTGTTTAGTATTTTGTAGTCTTTAATGTGCTAAAGCCACTGTTAAATTTGATAGGTTCGGCGCATTCGTTAGACTGAAATTGGCAGTAAATATATTACGTTTTCGTATACATATGTAGTGTTATGAAAGTCAGTCAACTATAATTTAGCACCTGATTAACGCGCAATAAATTTAACGCGTCGGTTAAATATGTTTGTTAAGTCCGTCCTAAATTATCGCTTGCTCATTAAACTTCGGATTATATTTTAAAAGATTTTATGGTAGTAATTTTAACAAGGTTAAAATGATTATACGTGACATTTGTACACTATCTCAGTAATTCTCTGAACAAAATGAAATTATTTCAAATACGGATAAACGTTAGCCATTAAAATATTAGAACATATACATACTTCTATATTACATATTCACAACTGTAAGATATATTTGTTTCAATATTTGGTCAAACCTCCTCTTGCTTGAATGGCCGCTTGAATTCACTTCGGCACGTTTATTTCTTTTTTACTGAATATTTCCTTAATTTAAAAACATTTCGAACATTTTCAATTGGATTGAGCTGCAGCGAATATCTAGTGCAGGACAAAACTGGTACACCGAAATGATAAAAAACATCCTGGACAAGTTTCGCCATATGGCGCGCTGCTTCATCTTGCATCAACACGCAAAGATCTTCCTCTGCATCTAGTGAAGTGATAGAGGGCACCAAAACATTTTTGAATTGATATCAGTCCATTGTCCCATCGGCAAAGTACAGACGGAGGTCCTATTGTAATCTCAGTGATGCATAACAGTACTATCACAGCGGAGCGCTAGAAATTCCTTTGAAGGTATCCGTTTCGTAACTCGTCACCGAATATGACCTGTTATTGACAAATCGACAAAAGAAATTATCACGTAATAGGAGAAAACGTTTTTAAAATATTTGCGAAATAATTCCATAGAAAGACCATTCTCCATTCCCTCAACAATATAATGCTGATGCTTCTTGGCCCAGTGTAGACACTTTTCATTTCGTTGTTTCCATTAAACGCGGGATTTTCGCGGACCCGCGACATTTTTTAATCCAGCAATCTATAATTAGCCGGAGAACCACCTATCGAATACTAGCCCACCAAATACATCTTCAAAATCAAAATACTAAACTTGACTTCGACAGTAATTAGTTATCATTAGTTATCAATACTATATTCGGCAACGAAATAGAAGCAGAAAAAAAAATCACCGTTACTTGTAGAGCTTTTTAGGTTTACAATTAGTTTTGAAGAACGCTTTCGTCTGTAATATGGATATTCTCAGTGTCATAAGTCTGCATTACTGATTGACATTTACGAACGAAATTAGTAGCATTTTTTTCTAATTTCTAATTGCACGGTATCTATTCCACATGAATCGATCGAAGTTTCCGTAAAAAAGCTTATCTATTGTATAACGACGTTGACTGCTAGAAAATATTTGAAATTTGATACAATAATCATCATCTTTTAAAAATAGGAACAACACACATTTTTTTACTAATATCGAAACGGTGTCCATTATCCGAATCTTTTACGCCGGTGTTACAAATTAATAAGCATTACAGATTCAGTAATGCAACAAATGAACCAAGAAACTCATGTACATACACATGTCCATCTGTGACGGAAGCTCATTCGCCTTTGAACAAGGAAAAGAGTCTCAATTACCGGTTGAAGCATGAAGATGTAAAATTAAACGGTACAAAAGCGAAATTACTATGCGAAAAGGCTCATTGAACGTGTCCGTGCCAGTGTTTTAATACGCTGAAAGTCGAAATATTACAGTTTATGAACGTTTTGCATCTGCTGTCGTCACTGCGCCCGATATCATTGGGGGACTTCTTGTATAATTCGCTGTATTATTCTTTGAAATGTCTCGAGGCTGTATTCTGTCCGTTGAAAAATTACCTTTTCTTAAACATCAAAATCTAAAATTCATTTCGGCCGTGGTTGTTTCACTTCCCCGATTTAAAAAAAAATGCGAAAAAGCGTAAAAACTGTTTGCGTCGAGGACGACCGTTGGGAATCAAAGTATTACGATTAATAAGGCATATTTATTCAACTTTAAAAGACGGCTGCTAAATAAATAATCATTCGGATGGTAATTACGAAATATTTTAATCTCAAAAGTCCAAATATTTATCGATAATTTTAACATAAATAATTGAAGCGGCAAAAGGACCTGCCAATTAGACGCATATTCAATAAATTACTTATCAGTACTGTTTTGCAGTTACATACGCATTCATATAATTAAAATATAAGAAATTAATGATGACTAAACGCGAAACTTGAACGTTTTGGAAGCAATTTTAATAAATTTTCTGTCCTCCCTTTCGATGGTTGATGAAAGGAGAAAATTTTCTTTGATAAGTGTTTCTACTCTTGCTACTGTTCGGCGTAAAACTTTTACTTCTCTAACAATTTCGCTTTCCTATTACAAGCCAGTCCCTAATAAAGTTTCTATTCTACTTTGTAATATCATAAGTGCGTTATAGAAATATAAAATTAACGCTGATATTCGTACCTTGGAAAGCCGATGAACGTTCAGAATATATTTCTAGGTTGAAGCCGCTTTCGTCTCTGATGTATACATACATTCTCTGTACCATATGTCTGGGTTACCGGTTGACATTCATGAACAAAATTAATGGCAATTTTTTCTAATTTCTAATTGCACGGTATGTATTCCACATGAACTGATGAATTCAATGATTTTGCGCGAAACAATCTCATACGTTCTTCTAAAGTTTAACTTCTTCGTTGGCTTCCAATACCCATTTTAATATATCCATGCATCTCGTCTATTTTTTTAAAATTTTTCTTCAGTACTTCTTTGCACTTATATAAGAAATTAATGAAAATACTTTTTTGAGAAATCCGTTTAATTATCACTTTACTGACTCAATTTATCTTGAAGGTAATTTTGATGGAGCCTGTGGTTGATTAACTTAATCACTATAGATATAACCCCTTTCCACATTAATTTTCGTATTCCGTATAGGTATTTGGACAACTAAGTTATCATCATCAGCAGATAATTAAACAGTGTCGCACCTGAAAAGCTACAGCAAAATACCTGTACGAAAACAAATTCCGTACACGATCTGTACCGTCGAAAGCCAAAACGCGCACTGTATATTCGTTTCATATAATTTTACCAAAACTTATATTCTAGTCATAAACGAAGATAAAAGAAAAATACCTGCATGCGTTTATTGCACCCACAGTTGCCTGTCGTGTAAGAGATTGAAGGGAGATGAGTTATAGGCAGGGCCCGTATCAATATTTAACACGTGGCCTTTAAATTCCCGATTTTTTTGTTCTCCTCGACTTTCTCTTTTGAATTCCTAAAAGGGATTTGATGGAGTTAGTAGACCGAAATATAACTTGAAAACCGTATTCTTTAAAAACACTATTTAAATTTTTCGTCAAACGGTGAAAAGGTAAACATACAAACTGCTTGTCTCGATTGCTTTGAGGTGACAGACATGTGATGTCTCGGATTGTTTTTCTTACGTTAGCCTTCCTAATTAGTCCATTTATTAATTCCGAATCAAAACCGTTGTATCTTGCAATATTCTTAATAAAATCTCTTTTATCTTTTATCTTTTGTATCTCACTTTTGTTAATGGACAACTAGGCAAACGATTGATAAGAAAATTGAAAGAAGCCATCTTTTGTTGCACGCTATGACTTGAGCCCGCCATGATGACTCTACTGGCATTGGTTTCTTTTCGGAAAATATCGATTTCTATTTTAAGATTATTCCTAATAACTAAGGTGTCCAAAAGAGGCAACGCGTCATTGTTTTCTGTTTCTACTGTAAATTTGATCGTCGGAAATTTTGAATTTAATTGCTTGACGAAATCGTTTACGTTGCATTTATGTGTATTAAAAATCGCGAAAACATCATCTGCATATCTAACACAAATTCTTGAAAAATATTTAGCCTCATGTTTTAATTCAACTTAAAAGTTACTCATGAATAAGTCCGCTATAAATGGGGAAAGAAAATTGCCCATTGCAATTCTCTATTTTTGTTCATAGAACTTGCCCTCAAATTGAAAACAGCTTTGGGACATGCAAATTGTGAGGCATACATGCAAAAATGGAGAAAAATTATTCTTGAGTAGTTCGTATATTTTGTTTGTTAACGTTGTTCATTAACCTGACATTCTTTTACTTTGTGCTAGCGCTGTACATGTATGTATGTATGTTCAGTAGTTTTATACACGTTTTTATTTACGTTTGTGGAAGACGGAAATCAATGTCTATTGGAACGACGTTTTTGGTTTTATTCAGGAGCGCCATATGTAAAAACTCCCTCTGCAGTTAGTTTATTTCGTTCGTTCACCGGTACAAGAACAAATTTTGTAATCGGTCCTAAATGTTTTGGAGAAAAGGCCATTACGCCGTTGCAATTAATTACCGACGGAAACATGCAACTGGACCGCGTTCGAAATCGTGCTCGTGCAACGACCGACCGCATATCTGCGAGTACCATTTTCGGGGTCAATAAAGCATCTTACTTAGCGATCGCCTCGCGGGCCGCATAAATTTGCGATTCAGGAAAGAGAGTAGTAATGCATGTAGAAATGGTCCGGCCGGAACGGACATGCAATAAATCGTGGGCCGCATGCCTCAATCAATACGCACAGAATGTCTTTTAATTGAATGGAAATGAATAGGCTCTTAACGGCTGTTTCGCCTTGCACCTGTTAGAATAAATCATTCCGCATCTCTTGACTTACACAAGACTCGTACGAAGAATCCGTATCTGATTTTTATTCGGCACATTGCTCCTATGCACGGCACGGCTCTCCTTGTGTACGAAAACGTGCAGGCCAGCCACAGATGAATCGAAAATACATCGTTCGCTTACGAACGCCATTCACTATCGTAAAACTTCAAACGTAACTCGAGTTTAAGCAACATGTACTGTTTTCGTATCTCCTTATATGTGTACTCAATATATTACGTAAACATATATAGTTCGGATATTTTCTCTTGTAGGATTCAAGAGTAGAAATTCAAGTTTTCGCAGTGACATAGACGCGAGGAGGAACAGCAATAGTTAATTATGTAGGCGATGGGCAAAGGCGAAAAACACCAAAATGTAAACTTATATCAAACGAAATATTAATTGTAAATCCTTTATTACATATCGTTACATAAATGAAGAGATATTAATTGTGTATTCGATGCATTAGGTATAATTTTCACGTTGGCTTATTGTGCGACATAAAATATAATTTATAAATGCGTAATTACTTAAGGTTGAGATATAACCCCTTTCCACATTCATTTTCGTATTCCGTATATGTATTTCGACAACTAAATTGTTATTGTCAGCAGATAATTAATCACGCTGTCCGCAGCTGGATCAACGACAAAATCCCGCATGAAGCAAATTCCGTACACGATCTGTACCGTCAAAAGTTAGGTTCTACAGTTGCGACACTGTTTAATTATCTATTGATAATGATAAATTAGTTGTCGAAACATGTATACAGAATACGAAAATGAATGTGGAAAGGGGTTATATGTCAACATTAAGTGATTAAGTTAATCAAGCACAGGCTCCGTCAAAATTACCTTGTAAATGTGTAATCAAAATGAATTAGTATCTAAGATTCAAATTAACTAATGTAACCAGTCTAAGCAGTTGTGTGTATAAAAAAATGCATGAATGAATTGATACTTACTTTGTTCTTACGTATTTCTTTATTTAATTTATTTATTTTTGTCTCTCTTTTCGAGGTATTGAGTTGTACACGTTTCGATGAGATATGAAACAAGATAAACATAGAGAAAAATCAAAGTATCTACCTAATAATAAATCAAAATTAAATGTTACACGTGTTTCATTTTTATCTTCAAATCTTGTTTAATACTTCTATAATAATACACTGACTTTCTTCAACATTGTCTTTCTGACCATCGACAATATTTTATATCAAAAATATATATAATATCTAAGTTATTATTCAAAGCAGCAAAAAGTAATTTGAAAATTATAGAATTTTAACTCGCTTTTGTTATACTACTAGAAGTAATTGTTTAGACTTAAATAGAATAATATTTAGGTTTGTTCAAAAATTCGTTTTATATACAGAGTGTTCTTAAATTTCATATAATTTTGTTTGCTTTATGTGGCAGTTTTTAAACTAATTTTTCTCAAAATGTGTCTCGTTATTATTAAAATAACATAACAATACATATAACAACAATACGTATTAAAAACAAATTTAATTTTATACTGTAGCAGCTCCTTCTAAATATTTAAAACTGCTGCTCTTCTTAGATGACACTTCAATTTTCATAAGTCTGCATAAATCGTACGTAAACATATTAATCTACCTAACTTCTCGCAGTTCTTGCAACCGCGAAATTTAAATATTTATTACTACAATACTTACTTCATTTCGTTCTCACTTTTAAACCTTGTATTAATTATTTTCTCAGGGTATACATATATAAAAGTTCTCTTTGAAAAAAATTACAGTTCGTCTTGAGATAATAATCACCTTAATATATATCATCAATAACATCAATTTTTTTTGTCGAGTGTACATAGTTATTTCTTAAAAAAGCAGAACTCGGTTTGTCAACTGTTTCATTTAACTGTAATTTATGCTGCCAATTTAAGTTTAAACGAAAAAAAAAATCATGGCTTTCTAAAATGTAAAATATTTCAATCCGTTAATGTTAACCACTATTCTATTCAGAATAAATATCACCCAAATTTAAATTTAATTTAAATTTCCTTTCAAGTCCAAGTAAATATTATGATAAAACTAGTTACGTTTCCAGATTAAACATCTGGTCATCTGCAGGGCAGTAAATTTAACTCGTCCCATCGTCGCACTACTTTTTCCATTGTAATTAATCAGTTTGTTTTAAGTAACTTTTAATATTCTCAATTCAGGACAAAAGGCACGACATTTTGGCGTAATAATGACTGATTAAATCCCACGTGGCCTTAGGAAACATATAATTCCCAGTACATGATAGGATCGAGCGATTGTTGTGGTTGCGTGAAGAGTTCCTTCGACGATGTCATATTAGAGTTATTTGGACGTTGGAGACAAATTACGTACGTAACTGTTATTCGGAACCCTTTTCAAACGATTCGATTAATAAACATACATTAAGTGATAGGGGAGTAATTAACGTTTTAGATGACGTTCAAACTTAACTGTAAATTTCGCGTGTCGCAGGTCCTTTCGAATTGTAACATTAATTAATTTCGATAACACCGGCGGCAATGAGTGGACGCGAAATGCAAAGTTATCGATTCTCGGGTTATTAGTATGTAAACGGACAAATTAAAAATGGTAATCGGCGAGTTTATTATTTGGAGGAAATTTAAAAAATAATTGTGCACTGTCGTTAATGCTGTAGCGGTCTTAATTACATTTGGGGTACTGTACTTTTGCTGAAATATTTTAAGACAACCGGACGTGCTAAATTAATTCTCAAATTATGTCGAATTCACGTGAAACAAATTTTAAAAATGTAAATGTGCTTCGATATATGAGAGCAATAATTTCTCTATTGAAAGAAGGTTGACTTCATGGAATCAAAATGAAGTCATGTATTAAGTACTTAAGAGTAAAAGAACCGTAAAAACAGTTGTGCTAAAAATACTCGAACTTTTCGAAACTGAATATTAAAATGGGCTTCATTTACGGCGTGCGAAAAAAATTAACCGATTCTGTTGGCAAAAAACCTTATCGCAGGTGGACCATCAAAAATTTCATTTCGTTGTCAGAAAGATATATTTATGGTTTCCATCACTTTCTACACTACTATTAGACATAAACATTTATAAAAATATTGATGATATTAGAATAAATCAATAAATTCCGGCACTAACCAACAGATGGCACCACTAATCACATATCTATACTATCTTTGGGTAGTACCGACCTTCAAACGTTACGTGTCATAATTTCATGACATTTCGACCACTCGTCAAGTTACAGTGGTTTAAGTGACATTACTTTCGTAATTTTCAAAAAACGGAAAAACTGAGCTTCGTGTGCTGATAAAAGCTTGCTTTCTAATGGAAAAAATATCGTTCAAGCTCAGCAATGACTTGAAAAAGTATTATCCGAACTCTGCTCCTTCGAAAACAACCATTTGTCAATGGTATGTTGATTTCGAACGTAATCGTACACAACACAAATGATGCTGAACGCTCTGGTCGTCCAAATGAAGCTGTTACTGTAGAAAATATAAAAAAACCCTCAGAATCACGCTGAACAACCTCGAAGTTAAGTTGCATGGAGATAGCTGACGTCATATTATTTGGTAATGTTTATGCTGTTTTACAAAAACGTTTAGGTATGAAAAAGCTTCTTTTTCAAATACGTGACAATGGCACAAAAAGAACACTTTTGCGTAATACACATAAGAAAGACCAAAACACAATAAATAATAGAAGAGACATTACCTGCATCTCTCTGTATGTACATTACAAACATTCGTCAACGTAAATTTACAAACACACATGCATACTTGACACAAGAGGTATAAGAAAAGGAAAGAAGTGAAACACGTGCATGCAGAAAGCCCCCGCCAAATATTCACAAAAATTACGTCCACATACAAAATACAGACAGTAAAAGTTTGTTAATTTTGAAAATGCTTGTGCTATTATAAATTTTACAGTAAACAGGAGAAAAATATAATAAAATACACAAATGACCATTCACAAATACCTACATATATAATAAAAAACTATTATTTGCAAAATAAATAAAAAAATAACCCCCGAAACGTCATTACTAAAAATTAAATATTTTATTATAACAACGCTTGAAATACCCAATACAAAAGGATAAAATTTAAAACTATCAATGTATTGAAAAAGAAAAGACTACATTACAACGTTTATTACACAGTCTGTCGCAGAGAAAACCGAGCTTTTCAACAAAACCTTATTATTTTGGTCCAATTCATTTATTTTATTCAAAGCAGTCACCATTTTGCACGTCGAACATGTCGAATGAATTTTAAAGTCCATCCTTAGAGATGTCCTTTCAGACCGCTGTCGACGCCTTTTTAATGGCTTCGACGTTGGCATAACGTTGTCCTTTCATCGGCAAATGTAGTTTGGAGAATAGATAAAAATCACGTGAATGGTTAATGGTTAAAATGGCATTTGTAGTCAGAAAATCAGTGATAAGCGTCGAGCGATGAGATGGTGCATTATCATGTAATAAACGCCGGCTACCATTTTCACGACGAATAGGCGCCAAAAGACGCTTCATAACACCAAGATAATATACAGCACTGACTGTTTGACTAGTTGGTACAAACTCTTTGTGCACTATGCCTTTCGAATCATTAAAACAAATCGACATTGTCTTCATTTTTGACTTCTCCAAGCGGTTTTTATCTCTCTTTTTTCGTTTGGATGCTGCCATTAAGGGCTTTGACGCTTGGTCTCTGAATCATATTAAAACACCACGTCCCATCTCTAGTTACATTAGAATACCTGAAGTTTTCGTCCTTTTTTGAGTCTTTAATCAAATTTGTAAAAAGTTAGATTCAGTTAGCTTGTAGTCCCAAATGCTATGTCAAAACGCGATTTTTTTTCACCACGATGTTCGTCGTCATTTATGTCCCTACGACCGTCTTTAAATCGTTTATACCACTCATACACACTCGTACGTGATAAACACACATCACCATACACTTGTTTCATCAAATTAAACGTTTTAGTAAACTACTTACCGAGTTTAGAACAGAACTTGATATTCGCTCTTTGTTCAAAATTAATTTTTCGACCAATGCCAACTGTTACTTTCTTTGTAATTTCTCTGCTTCTAATGATGCCTAACATCATGATATGTTGACATAACATTTATGAAAGATCTATCTTACCGACGCATATTTGTTTTGATAGATGGCGCCACTAAGAATTACTATTTAAAAAAAAATAGCACGAAAATAAACATATGTTCTACAACAGTATTTTTACTACATCGTTTCATAATAAAAATTATATTTTAATATTAAATATGGTACAGCATCTTTTGTTACACAAAAGGATGTATGGGGGATAAAATGATCCGACAGGTAAATCAAAAGACCTGTTGCGCATTATTATTACGTGCATGTGAATATTATTGTCCTCTTAAGCATTTCCTCAATAAATCGACGAATAAAATAAAATTTAAATATCATCGTAGGTTGACCAATTATTGTAAATCCTCATAATCCACGCTTCATTGACTTTCTGTGAATCATCTCTTTGCGTTGATTTTGCAGCCAATTAATATTTCCTAAACTCGCGATAATGAAGTGTCGATAAATCATTTCAGTGCCTGCTTGGATTTTCTCTCTCTTACACAGGCAACAGCGTGTTTCTCACGAAAATTCATAATCTCTTGCAATCATACGACATGTAGGCCGGCATCACCATAATAGTAACAGTAATTGGACATCCGAAAGGATGGAACTTACGGACATCATCTAATTTTGGTTACGACCGATTCGCGATTCGGAACGCGCCAATAACACGCGATCATTTACCATAAAAGGGTTGACTTCCGTCATGAGTAGCGCAATAAACTCACAGACATTATGTGCTATTAAAATCGATCTTTTAAACACCGTTATTTTTTCAGTTTGATTTAGGTAAACGGTTGTTCATAAGTAATGAGGTAACAGGTGCATTTGGATTTATTAGAAGCTCATACATCTGGTATATATTTTGTGTTAAAATGTTTACTTCACACGGAAATTTATGCCGTCGCGATCAAAAAATACAGTCTCTGACCACAATATTAACACCACCTACTGATGTGATCAATAAGGTTGATATATAACCCCTTTCCACAATTAACTATTTGTAAATTCTGTATACGCATTTCGACAACCAAGTTGTCATCATCAGCAGATAATTTCAAAGTGTCGCACCTTTTAGTTTGGTACGTAGACTTCCGCGGTCGTGGTCCATGTTATCTGCTTCTGAGTTTCCGGGCTGGAACCGCGTCACTAGTATATCTGCCGAGCATTTGAAAAGTTTTACAGTGTGTGTTTGGCTTTCGACTGTATAAATCTGGTACGAACTTTATTTCTCTGCGGGTTTTGACGTGCTACACTATGATCTGCTGATGATGACAACTGAGTTATCAAAGTTATCGTGAAATAGGGTTACATTTACCTTAATTGATTAATTTAAAAATTTTGGAAATTCATTCGATTTCCATGCAGGAAGGGAGAAGACACTTACAGCTGCAACTCGTCTGTCGATACAAGAGAGGAGTAAGATAGATATACCAGTATGATGCATGCGGGACACATATATAAAAAAAAAATATAAGATTTAGTTTTCGCCGGCGTTTCGTACTCTTATATGGGACTTCTTCAGGGCTGAACTACTGCACTGAAACTGTTTCGGTGCAGTAGTTTTTTTCGTTCCTGGAGTAGTTTCAGTAAACTTTCTATCCATACATTACTATAAATCCCTTTTAAATAAAATAAGATTATTTTGTTGAAGCTTTTTACTGTGGCCAATATTCAAATATAAAAGAAGGAAACGCCCGGCCGAAGAGGTTATACAAAAATTAATTTAGTAACTTTCATTTAGAACGATGTCATTTAACATTATTCATTCGAAAATATTTTTTCAATTAAGTGACTGGCGTAAAAAAATCTAAATACTTGTGGCATAATCACCCCGAGATGTTCTAAATTAAAATTCCTCGAACTGTTTACACAATGAACAGCTGCACAATTATACATTCATATGGAAGAAATTTTTTTCGTATTAAAACGTTTCTAGTAATGAAAATAGAAAACGAATATATTTTAGGTAAAGAAGTGTTTTGAAATTTCAAATGAAAAATAATAGATTTAATATTACCTATTTTCTAGATGAAAAAAGAAAGTTTTTATTTAGTTTTAAAATCTCACATCAATCACAGAAACAATTACAAAAAATCGTCTCCGAAACTATTTTTAATAAAATGCATTTGCATAAAAACATTTTCTGGAATTATTTTTAATGCAATCTAATTGCTCATGTCGATCACACAAACATACAGAAAAAAAAGTTATTTTGGGTGTTTTTAATTAAATACATGGACAGAGATAATTTCTGGATTTTTTTTAATGCAATTATAGTCCGAGCCCTGATTCGCTGTTTGAACGCGTACGCGGACAATAATTTGCGACCGCGGTCCACGTTGACTGTCGTTCCGTCGCTAAGCCACTCCCACTCCGACCATCTAGTACATGTTATGCCAGAAGTGTCTAGTCCACGTTGATTAATCGTTAGGGCCAATCACAGACATTAATTCACGTTTGACGGCCAATTACATGGCAGTGTTCTAAATATTAGATTACGGCTTGTAATTTTAAGTATTTGAAATGCTTATTTATGAACAGGCGGTTTTAATATGTAATTGAAAGCATTACAAATTATATTTAGTTTGTGTGCTTTTATATTAGATATTTTTGGATAATAATTAATTTACAAATTATAAATTCATTTGCCGTTGATTAGTAACAATGCCAAAAGAAAGATAAATATATAGCGTTATTATACCGTGAATATATGTATTTTATAATGCAACATGCACATACATACATAACGTAATAATGAAATGACAGCAATGTATTTTAGAGTGTATTTTATTTTGCAACATAGGATGTGAAATACAGTAGTTGAACAAAATTTAAAAACTAATTTAACAAATTTTCAAAAATGTCACCATTGACGGCCAGACAGTATCCTAAGCGATTGTAGAATTCATTTATTGTATTTTGTATCTGCTCTGGAGTTATTTCTCTTGCAGCAACTCGTATTCTATTTTTTAATTGGTCAATATTGTTTAGAGGTTCTCCATGAAAAACTTTATTTCTGATACATGACCAAAGAAAGAAATCGTTTGGAGACAGGTCTGGTGACCTTGCGGACCATTCTACTTCTCCTCCACGGCCTATCCAACGGTTTGGAAATCTTTGGTTGAAAAACGTTCTAACCATATGAGAATTATGTGCCGGCGCGCCATCATGCTGGTACCAAATCTCACCATCAATATTTAAAACGTGGAGGACTGGCATAACTCTGTACTCAAGCAATTCTAAATATTTTTCTCCTGTAAGAGTACCCTCAATAAAAAACGGTCCTACAATATGGTGTCCAATCAACCCAGTCCAAACATTGACTTTCTGTGGCCGCTGAGTCCTTGTGATATGATATCTATGCAAATTTTGTTTACTCCAGTAGCAGCAGTTCTGTGAATTTACTTCACCATTTACATAAAATGTTGCTTCATCTGTAAAGCAAATTCTGCGTAGTAAAGTATCATCAGTATGAAGCTTATCCAACATGATTTCACAAAAGTTACTTCTTCTTTCTGCATCATTCGCAATTAGTTCCTGATGGTTTTGAAAATGATACGACTTAAAATATTCTCGTTTTAGTAGTTTATGCACGGAAGATTTGCTTACATTTGTAGTTTGTGCTAAAGCTCTTGTGGAGAGCATATTATTATTTTCGATTGTTTGTAGAATTTCATCTCTTTTAGCGTCAGTAATAACATATCTGGCCTATTCTTTTTTTTTATGATTAGGAACGATGCATCCATTATTTTTATACTTCTGTACTAACCTACTTATTGTAGTTGGACTCGGTCTTGGACGGTCAGGATATGTAATTTGAAACAAATCTGCTACTCTCCTCAAACTCATATTCGAGTTATACCAGTTCACTAATAACAGTTTTTCTTCTACACTATACATACCTCAAAAATAGAGTAACTTATTTTGACATCCTACGTTGCAAAATGAAATACACGCTAAAATACATTGCTGTCATTTTATTATTACGTTATGTATGTATGTGCATGTTGCATTATAAAATATATTCACGGTATAATCTCCTATTAACAATTTTTAACATTTGTTAATGAAGCATCAATATTAGTTTTACTTGCATAGAAAGGATTATATTTTTAAGTTACAAAAATATGTTGTTACTAAAGAAATATTCCGTTTTAAATAGATTGTTTGAAATTACAACATTATTGTATTAAGTTGATTTTCATGAATATCGGCACGAAAAAAGTCAGGGCGTGATTGTTAAAATTTCCAACGTGTCTTAAACTGTAATAATGTTTAGAAGAAATCAATCAGGTATTAAAAGCTAAACGGCTACTTCAATGAATTTCAACGCGGTAGACTTTCCTTAAATGACACGTTTCGAATTCTCAAACTGAAAATAACCGTTTTGGTAATCTCTTTCCGAATATAGTTGAAGTGGATCAGAATGTTACTCTAAAGAGTATTTGTCCGACCTTAAAGATTAGTGTGAAGGCAATTAACGCCATTTTACAAATATTTGAAAGTGTATAGATTTCGTTTCCGTCTCTCGACAATTCCGTTCCAGTTTAAAAAGAAAACCATCCAAACCTTATTTAATCGAGCACAACAGATCCCGACTAAATACAACATCGCCCAACCCAACCCAACTCAATCCAATCAGACACAGCAACCAATCCTAAGCCTCTGTTTTGCATCATTTTATATCTTCAGGCCCAAACTAGATAGATTGCTTTGTCTTATCTAGTATACAATATCATTGCAGTTGATCAAGGTTGAGTATACACTATTGTGATTCCCAAAGAAACACTAGTCATAAATTTAAATCTTTAGAATGAGTGGGTTACAAAAAAATTCCTATGAAAGAAAATCCGAAATAGAAAGAATGTCGTCACATTTTTGAAATTAATGAACGGGTGTTCACTGTGATTCTAGAAACATGTCGTAGTCTCAATTTAGAATGGTATGCACTATAGTTTGTTAATTTCATTCTTCAAAAAAGCCGCGAAAATCGTCCAAAAAGGAGAATCATTATGCATTACTATAATGCTCTATTTCACACCGTTATTTGAATGATTGGGTATTTAACATGTCTAAAACATTAATAAATAATAGTGTATCGTATAATATAGATTTGGTTCCTAATGATTTGTTTTTATTTCCTTTGTTCGTAAAAAATAAGTCACGGCTTTTCTGTTTTACATCGACTAAAAAAAAGTTTAAAAATATACAATAGTAAATAATAATCCAAGGCGGAAAGATTGGGCAAAATTGAAAATTGATTTCTGCAGATACAAAAATGTATTGACTGTGAAGACGAATACTTTGAAATGTTATAAATAAATAGATTTATTTTGTGTATTGTGTATTACTTTACAATGCTCGTCAGAAAAATCACAGTTTTCGTCACATTATTTCTAAAATAGATAATTACAATTTTGCAATAATAGATTATATAAATACGTTCACATATTACCAGTTGAAAGTCCAATAGTATAGTTGCATATATTAACTGAAATTATGCTCGATTATCAATTTATTTTAACCCTTTAGCACTCACTCTATGTGCATTTTGCTTACGCCCACGCTGAAACCGCAATAATTTTAAAAATACACCGCGGGTGGGGATACTCTCCTCCCTCGTTGACTTTGTAATTATACTGACCATAGCAATTCTCAGGGGGCATAATGTTAAACGGGAGTATTGAGATAGTGATTCATGTCTGCTTGGGGATTAAGGATGGCACAAAATACAGAAACTTTATTGGCAAATTAGGCTCTTTATCTAAATCGTTTGTTTCGTTTCATTCTGGTTTTATTTTATGTGTTTTTGAAAAGGTACATACGCGAACTTGAAGTAAATTAAAGATTTAAACCTGTTATTTAAGTAACCAAGTTATTGTTACTATTTTTCATTCTACTTAATGCAATAATAATTATAGACATGTAATAATATATAAATTTTAGTATATTTTGTATGATCTAAGATGTCGGCTAAACGATGTAATGTTGCAAATTGTAAACAAGAAGAGTCTGTATTTCATGAATTTTCAAAACGATCTGCATTTCATGATTACCGTTCGTTGAAAACATTTTAAGACAAAATATCTAATAAGAAACAATAGACTAACACCAAATACAATACCAACAATTTATTTACCACGGAAATAATCTTTTATTGGCTATTTAAGTGGTCGATTAATAAATGCAATTATAATAAACATTGTTTTATATAATTTACATTTAACTGACCTTGAAAACATATAATGAATCGCCGGACATTAGACATCATTCACAATGTTCCATCTACACTACCATCCATATTAGTTCGGACACTTAAATAAATTTAAAAAAAAGGGAAAACAGTTAAACTAATTTATGCATTAGTGTTTATAGATGTTCATAGAGCATAGTAATAAAAATTAAAGTAATTCTAACGTTAAATAAAAAAAGATATCTTAAACGTTCCGCTCATCCAAGATCCATCTCTTTTGCGCGAAGAACAGCCCTACAATTTGAGGCATCCGTTTCAAGAGTTTTTCAAGGACTCTATTCGGTATACCATTCCATGCTTCTAGCAATATGTTCTACAAGTGATTTGTTGAGGTAGGACACATTTTTCAGATCCTCCTGTCTAATTTATTCCATAATAATTCTATGAGGTTTATGTCGGGACTTCAAACATTTCAAACTTTGATTCGTCAGTCCCTAAGTCTCTTTTCCAATGCGAATCATTCATTTTTGCCAGACCCAGATTACCTGAATATACGAGTGCATTTTATTAAGTGCCATTGAATACTAATGACAATAGAATAATAAATTTAACTCAAAATGACTACACTTTTTCTAGTTCTATTTCTAGTTTGTATTGAAAATAATACAAAAAGCGTTTTTAAATTTATCGTGTACATGTAAAGGGTTTTTCAATAGGGACTTGACAACTTTTAATTCAATTTGTGAACGCACCCTTTCACTAATCATCGAACTGTCACTGTCAATTTATTCAGTAAACTTAACATTTTCATCATGGTAAAGTACACGAACGAACAACGTCTGCAAATTATAAAAATTTACTACAGAAATTCGTAGTCGGTGACCGCTACTTTAAGAGCGTTAACTCCGATTTTCGGTCGTAATTCTCGCCCTAGTAGACAGGCAGTAACAAGTTTAGTGCAAAAATTTGAGTCTACATATTCGTTGTGTGATGTTGCCGTGCTAGTGAGACAACGGGTTGGTCAAAGTGTCGAAAATATCGCTGCCGTTGAAACGTCCGTAGCAAATGATCCAAATCAGTCAATTCCACGGCGTTCTCAAGAGTTGGGCATCGCCCAGACAACTTTATGGCGAATTTTGCGTAAGGATCTTGGTTTACACCAATACAAGATCAAGCTCACTCAAGAATTGAAGCCGATGGACCATTTGAAGCGACGTACGTTCTCCAATTGTGCTCTGGAAAAGATGCGCCAAGATGATCAATTTCATCGCAAAATCATTTTCAGTGACGAAGCTCATTTTTAGCTCAATGGGTTCGTCAATAAGCAAAATATGCGTTATTGGTCGGGTGAAAATCCACATGTGCTTCATAAAACACCACTTCATCCACAAAAAATAACTGTTTGGTGCGGTTTGCATGCCGACGACGTCATGGGGTCATATTTTTTCGTCGACGATAATGATCGTCACGTTACTATGAATGGTAATCGTTATCGCGCCATGATTACCGATTATTTTTGGCCCGAATTAGAAGATATGGACTTGGACAACATGTGGTTTCAGCAGGACGGTGCCACAAGCCACACAGCACACGTTACAATCGATTTATTGAAGAGTAAGTTTGATGAGCGTGTTATCTCAAGAAATGGACCAGTCGATTGGCCTCCTCGTTCGTGCGATTTAACGCCTCTAGACTTTTTTCTTTGGGGCTACGTCAAGTCATTGGTCTATGCCAACAAGCCGACAACGTTGGAAGAGCTCAGAGCCAACATTGAACGCGAAATAGCAGCCGTTTCGGCCGAATTGTGTGGCCGACTCATCGAAAATTGGGTCCAACGAATCGACCGCTGCAAACCTGCCCGCGGTGGCCATATGAACGAAGTCGAGTTCCATTCATAAATGTTTTGATTGTACTCCAACCCGATAATAAAGTTTTTGAAATATCTCAAATGGTCTGCATTTTATTTTGAAAAAAATTTGGCCAGTCCTTATTAGAAAACCCTTTATTTCTAGTTTGTATTGAAAATAATACAAAAAGCTTTTTTAAATTTATCGTGTACATATGCTAAACTTGTACATAAGACAAAAAGAAATTAATTACTGGAATTCTAAATTTAAATTCTACATTTATATTCTTCTTAAAGTTCTAACAGTAACATAGAATATTTAAATATCATTTTACTTTTGTACTTTAATAAGAGGAATAAAAAAAAGAAAATTCTTAGACGAAAAAAGAAAGAAAAATTCAAAGCGTAAGTTGAGATAGATCACATTAATTCCTCGATGCACGGTTCATAGCAGCTTGTTTACTTTAGAACCAAATATGGTTTTGTGTCCTACAGACGGAAACGTATTCAAAATATATTGGTTTTATCTATGCAATCTGAATAAGATCGACGAAAACACTGGCAGTTCATGCAAGAAGAAAGTCATTACGTTTTAGAACATTACAAAAGGAGACGTCGACCCAAATAAAATCTTGCTACTCGATGTTCAGATTCTGTGTTCGATGACCACGTAACATATTTTTTACTCTCCTTGATATTAGGAATAAATAATACATGAAGACGACACGAATGTTATCATAGAAACTTTTTACAAAACTTAGGTCAAGATTTGATCAAACAATTAGTGAACCGTTCGACACTAATGACTTTACCCTTTAAGATGCGTACACGAATCGCTGAACTAGGAAGTAGGACGGACGAATGCCAAAGGCCAAATATTCGGCAAGGATTTTGCAGTTTCTGTCTACGAAGAAGGAATTACGAGTCCAAAAAACATTGTCAGCAAGTGCAATGTAGCTATTTGTATAGAACATATAACCTTTATATGTCCATCTTGTTCAAGAGTAACATGACAGCAGTGGAAATTTAACTTTCTAAACTATGTAACAAGTGTTGGTATTAGTAGGTTTTATTTTCTGTATAATTATTATTATTATATAAATCCTAGTATTATTAAGAAAATTTTAAATTAAATACGTGCGTTTATTTAACTTACGATGAATAAATAAAAAGAAAATGTGAAAGAAATACGCTCGAGTTCTCCATGGTTAATTTTTCCGACCAACAAAAATATGTACATACGAGGTTTGTTCAAAAGGAAAGGTGAATTTTGAATTTTTTTGAAAAGTATTTTATTTGTTCATCAATATTCATTTTGTCTCCTTCAAGGTAATCCCCCTCTCTCCCCGAAGCACTTTTGAAATGCCCTTTTCGGTATGGCCATCAGCTCGTCCTTCGATTCTGACTTTATCTCATTAATTGTGGCAAAACGCTTTCCTTTCATTGGTCTCTTCAGTTTTGGGAATAGGAAAAAGTCGCAGGGAGCCAAATCTGGTGAATAAGGTGGTCGAGGCATGATTAGGGTGTTGTTTTTTGGCCATAAAATCACGAACAAGCATTGATGTGTGGGCTGGTGCATTATCTTGATGCAGAATCCATGATTTTCTTTTCCACAATTCCGATCGTTTGAGCCGTATTACTTCACGCAAACGTTGCATAACTTCCTTGTAGTATTCCTTATTAACCGTACGACCTGTTGGCAAGAACTCATGATGCACCACGCCATTGTAATCGAAGAAAATAGTGAGCAAAACCTTCACATTTGATCGAACTTGGCGTGGATTTTCTCGGCCTTCTGTAAAGCGCTTGTACCAGTTATAAACACTTTTTTGAGACAAAGTGGACTCGCTGAATGCCACAGTCCACATTTCAAGTGCCTTGGAGCACCTTATTCCATTTTTAACGCAAAATTTAATACATATTCTTTGATCCATTTTTTCAAAAGTCAAAAATCGAAGAACAGAAACAAACGTGACTAAGCTTTTCAGTTGTCAACAACAAACTACTAATCCAAATTGGCTGATAATGCCAACATATGACTAACACATGTGTACCAACATAACAAAAAAAATTTCGATAATCGAATTGTACACAGCGCGCGAAAATTCAAAATTCACCTTTCCTTTTGAACAAACCTCGTACATATTCAATTATATGAATGTATTTAATAATCGACTTTGTATATATTAATTACAGATACTGTTATTAAATCCGAAAAAGGAATTTTCACAAAAAAGAATACCATTTAAACAATAAAACTTTCTTTAGTGCATTTTCAATAACTTCAATACAATGGGAAGTTTGTAATGCCAACCTGCCATTTATAGCAGGCTTTGCTTTTATGTCATAACAGAATGGTGGTGAACAATCTGCTTGTAAACAAGTGTTTATATGAGTTATGTTGGTTTCTTATAATAGCCTTGGTCTGCCTTAAATGGCTTAATTTTTGTTGGAACGTTTTATAATTGTAATTAATGATCCGTTATTATTGTCGAAACTTGATTTCATAACAGCATTCAAGACGTAATATACATATAATAGAGTGCGCATACCCAAGCTTAAAATAGAAATGAAATAAATTCTTATTCAAATTGTCGGAGGAGAAACATTAGGAAATAAAGCGGCAATTAAAATTAAAAATGTTTTTACAAATAATTCCTCTGAATTAAAATTTATATACAGTATGCGAGCATCTTTCAGAGTTAATGATTCGCGGACCATGTGGTAGTCGCATTTGATGTAATTATAAAAACTTCACCTTTACTTCTGGACACGTTTACTGCCAATATTCGCTGATTACAGTAAATTTAAAAATGATAAAAATACAAACAAATATTCTTCGTTAAGTTGACAACACAATTACAAAAAAAAAAAAATTGAAAATGGTGACTCTGATGTTGTTCACGTGAATTAATTTTTCCATTCACGTTTTCGAAAAACATGTTGAGGTTTTTTCCGTGTAATATCCTGAATTCCACGTTCACTTGCTTCCAATAATGCATCTATTATCAATATTATTTTTAATCTTTCCAGAATTAAGTTGGTGATCTAGATGACCATCTCCTCCACTCATAAAACCTATTTAAAATTCCAATGTTCTTTGCGCAGTATTAGTTGTGGCGTTGTCTTGCTGGAAAGATCTTTTTTTAACTCATCATCATGGAGTTATTGCAAAAATTGTTGCGTAATAACTTGATACCGTTCGAAATTGATTGTACAATGGAAATACATAATCTATCACAGAGAACCGCACTTTTTTAAAATAGTAATTCTTGGTGGCGCCATCTATTAAAAAAAAATATGCGTCGGCAAGGTAGATCTTTCACCAAAATATCAGGTTGTTACAAATGTAATGTCCGTTTTTTCCTTCAGTATGAACTGAATCGCACCTGTGTGAAGACGTGTATGTTTTTGGTGAAAATTATTATTGTATTTGTAGAAAAGGGTATTTATTTTGAAGTGTGTACCTGTTCCATTTCTTGGAAAGATTAATGCACCTGTCCTTGTCTCGCCTATGGAAATGCTGTCGGCAAGAGATATTCGGGCAATTTACCTCTTTCAATTTAAAAAGGGATTAAATGCAGCTGCAGCAACGCCAGAAATTAATCAGACGTTCGGTGAAACCACATGTAATGAACGCACATTACGGCGATGGTTTAAAAAATTCAGCGAGGGAAATTTTGATTTGGAAAATGAGCCTCGCGGATATGCGCGTAGCACCGTTAATGACGACGAGCTGCGTGTAGAAGTTGAAAGTAATCCGTTGACAACAGTGCGTAGCCTTGCAGAAACATTTCAAGTGTCCATTGCCACCATTAGTCGTCACCTTTCTTCGATTGGCAAAGTGAAGAAACTCAATCGATGGGTGCCGCACCAATTAACGGAGGCCAATAAGCTCCGTCGATTAGAGGTGGCTACCTCTTTAGTTAATCGACAGAAACTTGAACCGTTTCTCATCGAGTGGTAACGTGTGACGAAAAGTGGATACTTTATGATAATCGTAGACGGTCAGGACAATGGTTAGATCGAGGTGAAGCACCAACACAGCATGCACGAACATCACTTCACCCGCGAAAGATTATGGTGACTGTATGGTGGATTATTCACTGTTCATTTTTGCAACTTGGTGAAACCATCACGGCAGCGTCCTATTGTGCCGAACTGGAAACTATGCATGGGAAATTGAGCCGCTTGCAGCCCTCACTACTCAATAGACATGGACCCATACTTCTTCATGATAATGCAAGACCTCATGTTGCACGACAGACAATCCAAAAACTTTCGAAATTTGGTTACAAAATTCTCCCTCACCCACCTTATTCACTTGACCTTTGGCCAACTGATTTTCATTTTTTCCGAAGTTTAGACAATCACTTAAAAAATAGGGACTTCCCTGACCAGGAGTCTGTAATAGCAGTGTTTGAGCAATATGTGAGCCGTCAAAACTTAGATTTCTTTTCAAAGGGCATTTTTCAGCCTCCAAGCCGTTGGCAACAAACTATTGATGTAAATGGAGACTATTTTGCAGAATAAATATTTATATTTTTTTAAATTTAGATTATTTTTTATTCTTTACAAAATCGGACATTTCATATGTAACAACCTGATATCATGACAGTTGCATTATTAGAAACACAGCAATTGAGCTTGAAGTAACGGTGTGTACTTGGCATTGGTCGAAAAATGAATTTTGCACAAGGAGCAAATATCAAGTTTTGTTTTAAATTCGGTAAATCGATTATTGAAACGTTTAATTTGATGAAACTGATGCGTGTTTATCACGTATAACTGTGTATCAGTGGTATAAACGATTTAAAGACGGTCGTACGGACATAAATGACGACGAACATACTGGTCCAAAAAAATCTGTGGTTACGGAAAGTAACATCGAACTTGTGAGTGTATTTATCAGAAATGAGCCGAAGGCCTGATTACGATACGTGGGAATGAAATTAAATATTTCCAAAGATTCAATTCATCGCATTTTGACACAACATTTGGGACTGAGAAAGCTTTGTGCAATGTTTGTACCACACAAGCTAATTGAATTCAACATTGTTGATGTTATTTTAAATTCGTATTTAAAATACTAAATTTTATTAAATCGTAAAAATTCGATCATCGTGCACTATGGAATATAGAAATTTCATATGGAATAGATTAAGTAATACCTAAACAGTACGCGTTTCACAAAAACACTGAAACAGGTAAACTAATTATTCTAGTGGCATATCTACGACATCACCAGCTTTTTTTAAAAAACCACACTTGATAATTTTATCTTGAACAGTTTACGAGATATCGCCATTTTTTGGAGGACAAGGATAACGAGTAATAAAAAATTTAAAAATTAACTTTATAATAAATAAATAAAGTTAATTTTTAAATTTAACGACTGCTCAAAATGTTCTCCATCAACTTCTCATACCCCTAATCTGAGACGAAATTCATTTCTATTGTAATTAGTTCTTTTAAATTAACTAAATTACTAGGCTTCGTTTCAAAAGATTTATTTTTGCAAATATTAAATAAAGGATTTGAAATATTTCAGAGACGACCGCAATTTAAAAAATTCATCGACACAAGAACGCTATTCGATTTTTCTATTAATTTTCAGTATATATTTTATTAATGATTAAAGTACGATAATTAATTTCAATATTGGTTCAACTCATTTTGTACAATTAATTATAAAAATTTCATTACCAATGCTGCACATTTTTCTCTTACCATGTGCGTTGACCATACGTAATAGTCATTAAGCATATTTCATGTGAATGTGGCAAGTTCTCAACTACAGAAATCAATTTGGAATGTAACTAAATATTAGAAAATCCTTAGTGTAAAGGAAGTACTCCAACGGCTATCGATGACCATCTCGGTATTACTCGAGTTCAAGCAGAATCAAAAAAGTCTACAAGGCGCCTATTAAATCATCGGCGCTTAACGTGCACCTTTGGAATTATGCGAGCACGCGTGTTTACTGTTTAAAACGCATTAGTAGTCACGATCCACAGACATAATTAATTTTAATATGAGTGTACACCTGAATTTTACATAGTTTCCGTTACTATTTTAATGAAGCAGTATTAATAATTAACGGGACCAGCGATCAATACGGACTTTACACGTACATAGGCAATTCTTACGTAATATATAGTTGTCGAGAACTAAAAAAAAAGTTTGTAGTTAATTTAATAATCTGGATATCCGAACTTTGGACGCATGTCTTTTTATTAAAAAGATTCCTTCTGAACAAATCAGCACAAACAATCCAAATATTCAAATTATTCCCAGAATTCGGTGATTAATTATAATAATGTTAATAATGTGTCGGTACCTTGCTTCTTTTCTTGCATTTTTTCTCTTGTGACATCACGTTAATAGAAGCATAAAATGCAATGGCCTATTTGCTTACATCCCCTATCGAATACCTACCACCGTTCTGTTAAAGTCTGTCTTCTGTCACGCAGTAAAAGGTTTAATTTGAATGCAGATTGTTCACAATTATTTAAGTAAAGATATTCGTACTTAGGAACCATTGTGTTGGAAGAGTGCCATGCCGGTCGGTTAATTTATCGACTTACAGTAGGATTTCGTCAGATAAGTTCACAAACAGCGAACACGTGAACAAGTTTCCATCTTGATCCTATACTGGCGTCTTACTGGAAAGAAACATCAATTAACCCACGAATTCAAATGTGAGGGTTTCTGTCCTACAATTGGTTGTATGTTAATTACTTACTGGACTAAATTCTTTATTTTACGAAGATGACGTTTCCATTTGATAAAAAAGACACAGCTTAATCTGCTTCGTTCATTGTTACCAGATGATTATAATTTAACCAGGCATCCAGGAATATTGAATCGATGCGTAAAAACCAGTATAATCTTCGGATTTAACATATCCAAATTACTAAACAACAAAACTCATTTAGAAGTCAACAAAAATCATATTAACTTGTCTAATCAATCTAATTTTAATCACCGAAGGTTGACATATGTATAACCCCCTTCCGCATTAATTTTCGTAATTCTTTATACATATTTCGACAACTAAGTTGTCATCATCAGCAGATAATTAAACAGTGTCGCACCTGAAAAACTACGGCAAAATCTACCAATCTAATTTCGTTTCCATCGAAATTTTCATTAATTGTTTTAGAGAAAAACTTCAAAACAAGCGTTGCTAACAAGACTATTTATCAATTTTTTTTTAAACTATCAGAAGCCAATGAACGAAAACTGTAAGTAGATTAAGCAAGCCCAAATACATTCAACTCAGTTAGGCACTATAGAATACACAGCAATTTAAATTAGCTATAACAGCCCATTAGTGAAATTTTCGAATTTTCTTCTTTACCCAAGCAATCACCTCTCCAATAACAAGTCTGAAACTCAATATTGCTTCTACGCGTAACATTGTCTAATATAACTAAATACTCTGTATACTTAGTTATGATAAATCATTTTTGATCACTAGTTATAAATGTAGCCGTAAGTTGTATATATGTTTGTTTGTTTTCTTATTATATTTAATTCCATTGCATGATTACTAATAACGAATGCTATGATCTTTACAAAAACAACATAAAATATTTAAAAATAGACAATAGAACATAAATTAGAAATCATTATCTTAAAAGATTTATATTTTTGCTTACAAATAAAATACATAAAGCTTTAAATTTTTATTTGAAAATAGAGGTGATTCATAATTTATAAACAAGTATAGAGAACAATAACAACCACAAGTACAAACTTATCGGAACTTTTCTAAATATACAATAGATGTACAGACCGCACTAGATAATAGGCTTTTAGGGGAATGATGGGACAAAATTTGTCAAATGTACGTGTAAATATTTTCAAATACATCATAACGCGACAGGATACTCGATGTAGTAAGTGCGTAAATTCGTACATATGTGCCAACAAATATATAATCGAGCAGTGTAGACTTATTGCGAACCTGGTGTGACCGCTCTAACAATAACTCACAGTTTCTTTAATTGTCCTCTTTTGAAATTAACAGTGGCAATATGAAAAAGTATTACATATTTATCTTTAAAACTGTCTTCAAAGTGTCAAAGTCCATTCCGCAATTATATGCAATTAAAAAAATTACTAGTTTCGACACCACATTTGTATTATCTAACCTTTTTTCTCTAAACAAATCATAGATGCACGAACACATTAAACGCAATTCGCATTATTTTCTAAACATCAAAATTAATAAATTGAACCGACTTTATTGATGATACCTGCGAACGTATTTTGATTAAATTGATCCTAATGGCTACCATATTCGTACTCAATTATGATATTGTTCTTTTATCAGAATAATAATCTATTTAAAATAGTTCATGGTAGCACGAAACAATAGACTGAATAAGTTATAAGAGAGGGGTAATTTTTGAAAGCTTATTTATTAAGAATAATTAATGATGATAATCGTATGAAAGAGTAATATTTCGTAGCTAATAACAGAATTGTATTAAATCTATTCATTAAAATAGATTGACAATTGCTTTTAATACAGTCGATATATGTAAATAGCACAAACAATACAATCTTAAGCAATTGAGTTAATTTCATATAAGTGAAATTATAATGTTTTCTTCTGTTGTAATTCACCTCCGCTCATTAACACGTTTTAATTTTAACATATTTAAATCTTACCATACGTCATACCTAATTTCTTAAAAATTGTTTAGCCCGAGCACGAATTTTTAAGTTAATAGGAAATTAAGTATTGGCTCTCCACTTTGTATAAATAAAAATAATCAACTGACCTAAAAATAATTTCAATTGAATTTTATTATTATTAAATATTGTAACAAGGCAAGAAATAAAAAAGCTATCTGTAATTAAAATCTTCTAAATATTGAATATTAATTCTACAGATGATAGATGGCAGGGTTGGAAAAAATCATAAATTCAGGGATTAATTTGTCATCTATTATGTTAGGTTAGAACCTACAGTTTGTATTCAAAATTTACAACTCCTAAATCTCGTACAGACCAAAATGAATTTATTACCAAAGTCTAAAGATGAATTTGCTCAGGAGGAATATTGGGACGTTTTCTTTAAGAAACGCGGAAGTAAAGCCTTTGAATGGTATGCGCTCGTTCCATTTAAATATGATCATCCAATAGTAAAATTATAGGTATGGAGAATATCCGGAATTATGTGAACACCTTCATGAAAATATTAAAGTGAAAGACAATATTCTAATTGCTGGTTGTGGTAATTCCACTTTGGGAAATGATTTGTACGATATTGGTTATAAGTGAGTTATCAGTTGTAGCAATTTTGTGTTACTTCTTAAATAACTTTTAAAAGCAAGTTCTTAAAATTTCAGAAATATTACAAGCATCGACATATCACATGTTGTTATAAAACAAATGTTAAATTTAAATGAGAAACTACGTCCTTCCATGAAGTTCATACAAATGGATGTGTTAAATATGTCATTTGAAGATAATACTTTTTCCATAGTACTCGACAAAGGAACATTAGATGCATTAATGCCTGATGATCGAAATGAAACAATTGACAAAATTAATAAATATTTCGAGGAAATTTTCAGAGTACTTAAAAACAATGGCAAATATATATGCGTGTCATTACTGCAAGAGCATATATTAAAACAGGTTCTAAATTATTTTCCATCACATAACTGGTCCTTTAAAATAATTCGCTGTCACGAAGCTGAAAGGAAGAATGTAGAAACAAGTGAAAATACTTTACCAGTATTTATGTTTGTATGTTGCAAGAACAAGGCTTCATCACCTATGGTATGTTTAAGTATGCTTATTGTATTTGAAAAATGTAAAATAAGCAAAAGTGTGTTGTTTTAATATAAAATAAGTGCTTAAAGTTAATACATTCACGTATATATAATATAAATAGTTTGTAGATGTAAACTTAAGTACCGATGATAAATTTATTAAGTACGAAACAATAGATGAGGTGATTAAGGTAATAATTGGAATACAAAAGGCCGCCTTAGTTTGTTCCCATCTGAGACATTCATCAATAGCTGACGGAGATCAGATATTTTTTGATTTGTTTCAAAGTGAAAACTCAAAACCAAGATTCACGATGTACATTACCGATATAAAACCTGAAAGAGGAAATTCTCCATATGCAGCATTCATAGTGCCACAAGGCAGGTATAGTGTCATGTTCCTTATTGTCAATAAATTATTAACATAACAAAATATATTTCCAGAGAAGCTGAATGGCTATTTTCTACAAATGAGGGAAGAGTGCAATTAACACGAATGACAAAAAACAATCGATTAGTTATTATTACAATGCACAGAGATCAAGAATACAGTAGCTTAGATGGTGTGCAGAATGAACTGAATGAAATTGTTAAAAACTTTGCCCCTTTCAATGTTACACAAAAGGTATCTATCTTTTTGTATATCTTTATATGTTAATATAAACAGGATGTTTTAATTTCATGAATTTGTAATCTAAATTTAATATTTGTGTGATAATCAGTGGTAAAATATTTGCTATAAGATAGGAAGATACTGCTTATATTTGTTGTCAACATGGTTTTTTATCCAGAGCCTTCCGAATACATTCCAATTTATGTTTTTTCATCAATTTCTCTAGCCTACTGCTAATAAATGGTAATGGAATGCACCTCTCTCACTTTGCTCTGTCTTAATTTCTGAAAACTGCTATTCTTGCGAAGTTGGCAATTTTATTATTATTACATTGTTTTTTTTTTTGAAGAGAACAGATAAATACTTTAAAATGGCACATGAAACTCGAAGTTTGTTTAGATTAGCAAAGATTACTATAAATTCAATGACATTTTTAGAACTTTGGGATGTTTTTGAAATTAAAGTTGATGTATTTTTCCAATGTAATTATAGATACCGTTTCTTTCCGTTGGATCGGATGTCGGTGATCGTATTGTCCGTCACAGAGGGAAATCAAAATATTCTGGTGATTATGTAATAGAGGATGTGGAGGTTAGCGATGGCGTTAAATATAGAAGATTGTATTATTTACAGTCACAACTAGTAATTCAGTCAGAGGCTCGACTAAAAACTGGTACTTGACTCTAATAATGACCTTACAAGTATGTATGTGTTTTCTTAAAATTTTACAGTTAAATCAAGGCGCGGACATCCCAAGGATGTTGTAAATCCCTGTTATCTAACTTGTAAGCACCACCTACATATGAGTGTGTCGGCACAGTTAGCTTGTGCGGGAAGTGAAAACCCTACTTTGTTGATAGTAGGATTAGGGGGTGGAGGATTATGCACATTTTTACGAAAATTTTTATCGAACGCATCACTTACAGCCGTGGATATTGATGAAGATATGTTAAAAATTGCTAGTGACTGGTTCGGGTTTAGCAAAGATGAAAAAATGTCTGTTGAAATTATAGATGGTGTGGAATACGTGGATAAATGCTTCATAGAAGGTACATTTTCGAAAAACCTTTTTTTTTTATAATTAAAAAACACATTTATGGAAAAAAATCTTAATGCATTACCAAAAGTTGAGACAATACATACATGAAACTTCAATATTAAATTAAAAGTAAGTAATTGATTAATTAAATCACTTGTTTTTAATACCGTTTTAGAGCGAGATAAAACAACAATTGTATTTTATACAGTCTGCCCTGAAAATAAGATATTATTATTTTAACTGCATCAGTATCGCTATCTGTCGGCGGGAGATCGATTTAACAGGTGTCATCTTTTTAAGTAACCTAAAATTTCATGATTTTTCGCTCATTAAAAGTCAAAATGCAACAAGTTCATATGACAATAATTGGCACAACTTACTTTTCATTACTAATCAATTGTTCTTTTTTGTTTGACAAAATTATTTCAATTACGTGTATTTGATTGTGCTTCTTTTCAAATTCATAGAACAAATTTCTTCGACAAGTAGCTAAAGTATATTCTTTTCGGTTTTCTGAACGATTGTGTAGCATGCTATGTCTTTGTCTAACATATTAGATATAGTTACAATATATCGGACGAAAAGTTCTCTTTTTAATATACTGAAAGTTCTATCACCTCGTCGATGTGCCTAAGCAAAAAGCAAACGGACCATTCATATCATTTGTTTTTCGGTTCGATCAGTTTTGAAACAGCTGTTGCTTGAATAGGTGACTTCAATCATCGGCGATGTGTATGTATATCAAGATGACGTGTTTTCTTTTCATTTTAAGAATACATTACTACATGTTAGAAAAAAAATTATTTAGTACGTACTTAATCTGTTTAGAACTTTCTATTATTTTGAATACGATTCAGTTCAATTCTATTCTAAATTTAAGTACATAGAAAATTATCGCTAAGTTTTAGAATTTCAATTTATTAAATTTGATACCATTACAGAATCTTTTCCATTTTTGTTTCAATAAGAATTTATTTTCCAAGTAAATTTCTTTCTGCATTTGTTTCTTATTTATTGTTACGAAATTTATCAATGAAATTATCTGATGTTGCAAAGATAACAATAGCTCTGCAGAGAGTGAAAAATCTCTATTATATTACATTTTATTTTCTTAAATGTACATTTTATTTCCTACTTAATTAAGAAAAATTTTAATGGAGACTGTGAATTAATTAAAAAAAGCAAAAGAAAATCCTTTACAATGTCGATGTTCGTAATTTCAACAACTAACATTAGCAAATAATCTGAATAAGCTAAAAATATCTTCAGAAAAAGCAAAAACAAAACATTAGCGCAAGGTAACTACCTAGATGATGGATTAGTCGAATTCTTTAAATAGAACGTGTCCACGACAGCAGTAACTTACAAAGAAAGTATATGAGTAAGTCGACCACCCTCGACCTGATCGAAAGTTTTACGAAAACCAAAATAAAGTGCGTCCACCTGCTTAGTGATTTACCGATCAAATTAGAGAATTGTAGTAAATTTGTTTCCGAAAACAAGCCGTCCTGATTTTAGCTAATTATGCTTCGGTAACTAACAAAACGTATTCGAAAACAGTGATTTAAAATTTTCTAGATATCAGATAATATGGACATTAAACAATAATTCTATACTAAAACTCAATGGCCAAGCTTCTATGTATTATTACAACGTAACTTGGTCTTTAATTGGAGAAGCCTCCCGGATTCTAAAGATGTCTAATACATTATTGAAAGTGCAAAGGCCACGTTAACGAGTTTCTTTTTAATACCAAATCAGGATTAACATACATGTATAGAATTATAAATTTGTACAACTTTTATTTAAATTCATATATTTCTAAGAGGTTATTCACATCTATTACTTCGTCTACATTATTCTGAATATTTGAAAATAGTTTGTAATGGTGTCATCTTATTTACTGATAGTGAAGGTGAAGCATTTAGATTATTTTCGTATCTGTTTTCTTTCATTTATATAAATTGTGTTTTGTTTTATAATTATCTATAGTTATCACGTGCTAATTAATGTATATACTAATTGCGCCTACTTGATATTCGGTATCTGTGACTGTTCATTATCCTCATAAAAGATAAAAGTTATTTTAATATAAAACAAAAAAAAAACTTGAATTTCTTACCTTGCTTATTAAGACAGGAAAGTGTTAATCTAAAAGTATTGTTTCAATGTTTATTAAATGAAATAGTTTGTTTTAAAACTCAAAAGACAACCTCTGCAATTCTTTTCTTAACTCAAGGCAATTTCCAATTTTTTCAACACTAAAGCAAAAATAATTTAACATCAAGCTAGCTTTTCACCTATCTTTAAGCGGATTCCACGGATTCACTTGTATGCTTTTCATTTCTTTCCGAGAGATGGAAGTACGGCGTCCTCATTTCTTCATTTTTCATTACTTTATCCATCACCGACTAAGCGATTTATGTACAGTTAACAAAAGGAAGTCCGATGGGTTGTTAATGAAGCAAAGCGCGTCGTGGTGAATGTTTAGGCGATTGTAACTGCTTATTAAGCTATGATTCCAATAAATGTTTCTATTTTAACATTTAAATGTTACCACCACACTAAGTTTGCTCACATTATAGGTAGGAAATGGGACGTTATTCTATTCGACGTAGATAGCAAGGATTCAACAATCGGAATGAGTTGCCCACCCAAGCAATTCCTCGAAACTGAAGTTCTCGAAAACGTCACTAAGATATTAACCGACAATGGTGTCTTTATTTTAAATGTAGTTCTTAGGGATTCTAGTCTGAGAGATCCAATTAAACAGAAGTTACAGCGGAGATTCAAAGCTCTCGCCATGTATAAATTGGAAGAAGATTTGAACGAAATTGTAGTTTGCTTCAAGCAAAAAACCTCAAACGAGAATTTGTCGTCGAAATTTAAAAACGCTTACAAGCAAATAAACAAGTTCATGAAGAGCAACGGTCTGCCCAAGGACGAACTAATGGATCTGAACGAGTGCATGAACGTTTTAAAAATAGAAAAAGACTAAATCGGGTATCGTTTAATGTTTTTAAAGTGAAATATAACTTACATAGCATTGTATGAGTTTCAATCCTCTAAATTATACATTATCACAGTGTAGCAGGAATATATTACCATCTACTGTTACGAAATAAAAATTATTTAGAAAACATGGGGTGTTGAAATAGTTTTATGACAAATTTATTGATTCGTTCAAAATAAATAAATGATTGATAATCAAAGAAACCTTGGTGTCGCAAATACAAATATATTGGGTAATACATCTGCATGTACACTACCGTCCATATTAGTTCGGACAGCTGGTGAAATTTAGTAAACTCTTCCTAAGAATAATATACTTGCGTTTAAATGTAAATAATACATTTAGATTAGGTCCTTTGCAAGACTTATAACCAATTGCAGGCAAATGTATCTGAGCACTAGAACTAATATGGACGATAGTGTACTTTTAACGTCACTGGTATACATTTCTTGGATTGTAATTTCCTTTTGTCTTCATGTATACACTCGTAAATCTCAAAATAACAATATAAACCTCCTTACAACTGTCTAAAACTAGCTTGCTATATTAGATATACAATTCAGACAGGCAATTACTTTAAGAAAGCTTTGATAAATAGATATTATTAGAGATCAGGCCGTTGCAGGATTATATATTTGCATATAGTGTGTGTATGTGTGTTCGAAGAAATTTTATATAACTTGTAACGATTTAAGTTCTGGCAAGTAATTCTAAAATTGTAAAAATAATAAACAATTATTATTTTTACAATTCAGAGATAGAAAAGAAATTTAAAATTGTTCCAAATATCAAACAACATAAGCAAGTGATTACTCGATGCCTAATATTAGAGAAGTCACACGAGTCCAGTTTGAAATTTTACTCATATGTGTTACTAATAGTTTCAAGTGAACTTGTTAGGATACGACGCGTACATCCAAAACTACCTGAAAATTTCCTCCAATCAGCTGAATTTTTCAAACACGTTTAAACCTAAAATTAAGTCTAACAATGTATCAAGACTTCTAATTACTTTCACAGTTTTGCAGGAACTATTGTCATTACACAAAGTACTTGACTATTCGAAGTTATTTTAAAAACTAATCACTTCCAATTGAAATTATAACAATCCAAATTGTGGAAAATCAGGGGTAAAGACATTGTTTCTTATAACCCAATCTGCTTATTACCAGTCATATCCGAAGTTTTTAAAATGATTTTATTCGACGGTAACTGATCAGTTTTAAATGAAATTAATTATTCCGATTCAGAAGGACTTACTCAGCGAATCTAAATACATGAATAAAATGATATTACGCCTCAGATTTTTGAGAAGGTCCAATTTCTTTCACTTCTTTTTTAAGCGAAAGATATCCCATAATTGCATACTAAAGAAATTCAATATTTAATATAATGTATCTCATATGATGTACCATAAGGAAGTGTGTTTGCCAACAGTTCACATTATACATGGTATATATGCTACCGAATAAATTAATTACTTTACTACATTTGCTAGTACATCAGAGCTATTATTTGATTTTATTGCTTTTATCTTTTGTGATGTAAAAGAACTAAATTTAACAAAAGCTTCTGCAGATGTAAAAAGTCTTATAACGTTTACACAGAATTTTATTCACATTTGATTTCTAACTTTTGAATTTCCAGTAAACCAATCAATCATGAACTAAGTACTTAAACATATCTTTAAAACAATCTTCATAATAAAAGATTAAATGTCAAATTAGTTATATTCACCGAAATTGATGTCGCTAGTTGAAAAGTTAAATACTAGGAATCAAATAACATTTAGCCTACTTTATATTAATAATATCGCATTGAGGCTATCAAGTTTATAAAAGTAATTGCGAAGAAGTACTGCGTTTCTTTTCTTTAGAGAGAGACATATTAACATATTTCTAAAATAGCAATTCTGCCAACAAGTTCACAGTTAACAGAAGCAAACATTAAAGGCACCTGTTGATTTGATTTCTTTTCTTATTCCAAGTCATTTCGTAGACTTATTTTTATTCTGCATCCACATAATCAGCATAGTCAGTGAAGAAAAATTAACAAAAGAATGAATACCCTTAACTTAAAAAATTACAAGTTATTTTACACTTCTTGAAGTTATATCTTACTGGACCTGATTAACAGCATATCAAATTGTTAATTGTTCCTTATAATGATGACATATTTCATTTCGGTGAAGTCTGCCCATTCGGTAGTAATTATAAATACCTAACGACAAACAATTTTTCATTACTTAATCCTAATTTTGTTTTCTATACAATTGACTAGAAATTAATGCCTAAAACATCGCATCTCCTCCAAAAAGTGCCGGCAAATTTCTGAAAACCTTGCAACTACATTCAAATTTTAAATCGTAACTAAAAAAAAAATTAAATATTCTCAACTCAAAAGTATAAATAAGTAATGAAATATACATGTAAATATAAAAAGAAATTATACAAAAATATTCGTGTTTCTTTTGTTCTGTATATCTTATAGAAAGCGTACAAAATGATAAATATATGTACATCTTTTGTAAGGGGCGATACGAAAGCTGTTCGAAAATGTTTTGTAAACTTCTAAGTGATGGCGCCACAATTCGTTTATAATACGATTGTCCACGCAGACCAGATTCTATGAAAGAACAATTCGCTTTCTACATAATTTAAAACGAGTACTGTGGATGTCGACAAAATGGGTGATTGTCACGAATTGGGAACAGTGATAGATAGTTTTTTTTTTTATTTAAATAAGTGAACAACTGCATCGGTGCAAATGGAGTTGCAAGGAAGTTCTGCAACATCGCAAAAGATTTCATCTTCTTTTTGGGTTAAAGAGTTTAACTATGGTGGAACTTGTGTTAATGCGATGAAACACACGAATAAATTTACTAAATTGTAAGATGGGAATCGCGATTGTCGATCAAAAATACAAGAGAGAAAATATATTTATATCGTATTAAAAAAAGAGAGGGACAAATTTCTGAACAGACCCCAATCAATGTCAATGCTCATTGATTGTGAGCAAGGCAATATCACATGGTCGTACCTACAGTGATGTACTATTTGAATTTTTTAAATAATTAATAAATAAAATTACATGTGAACAAATAAACAAATATCTACACGCATAGAAACAATAATTGTAATGTGTGAATTACGTACCAATATCTTATTATATTATTTAGCAACTTTTCTATTCAAATTTTCATTTTTGTAGGTTGTAATTTTGACTAGGGATCTGTCCAGAAATTTATTTCTCTCTTTTTGAAACACAGTGCAGTGATCTTAAATTTTGATTTCTACCATTTTTACGTCGAATGAACGAAATACGAATTTACTACTATTTAATCGGCTCGAAGCAACAGCTAAAACAATATATTGTGACTGATAGAAATGCGTCAAAGAAAACAAAAAAAAACATTTTATCAGTTGAGCAGATTATATTTACTGTTTTTCGGAATTCCAACGGAATTGCGATCGTCGTTTGAAAATAGAGATGGAACAAATCAAGGTTCGGTTGATTCCACATTCACTCTATTATCCTAATTTTGCCCCGTCCAACATCTTGTTAACAAACTTAAGAAGGAATATATTAATTAATTCTACTATCGATTCCTGGTGAAACATTTTTAACCAATTGGTATGGTTTCCAAATATATTTCAATTAATTAAGTTATATGTCCTTTCTTTACCGATAATATTATGTACAAAGCTATTTGTAACAGATGTTTAAGATTACATTTTAACATTGCATAGTTTACATTTACGTGCTTCTGACGGTGCTGCAAGGTAAGGTGTATATAGAGAAGTGCTGCATTTTAAATATACTTTATGAAACTGTACCGAGTACGTCTTAGCCTTACTTATATTTATTGCGAAATAATAACGTCACTACTAACGATGCACATTTTGCAGACAAAATAAGGGAGAAACAACTTATTCGACAGAATAGAAATGCTGCCAACTGACAGGACCTATTGCCTGTACAATCTTCAATTGAGACTATGTCGATGTTTAATTTTTTAAAATCCCTGTTTAATTCTTTCACCGGACTTATCGAACAACCCTCGTATCATTTTTCTGTTTGCAATTTAAGAACTATGTTTACCAGCATCTTAACAACTTAAAAATATGTACAAAATAACGGATCGACATCAGAAAATAATTCTACATCAATCAATGCATATTTCATCTTATCTTTAACATCGCAGTCAATTAAGTGATCAACAATTTTGCGTAAGCACTTTACAATTTTATAAATTAGAATTGATTAAACGTCACTAGGAAACACTTTCTTCAAGAATCGCTTAACGGCACCTTTCCTGTCCTTTTTCGGCGAAGCAACCCTTTTCACTTCATCGTAACTAATATTTAGACTGCCCGTTCCGGCCGAGGGAGTCGGGCTGCTCCGCCTCGCCGTCTCGTCCAAACTGCCGGATTTCCGATGGTTATTTTTGTCCTTTTTGGCGTTCACTAAGCCGCCGTTGATATTCTGTTTCCTTTTTGATCGTGTCTCGTGTGCCGTTTTTAAAAACGTCTTCTGCGCGGAGATGTTTCCGTTTGTTTTTACCTCGGATTCTAATGGTTTGGCGACGGGTAGAGATTCCAGTGGACTGTTCTCGCTCTCCTCTAGGACAAAGGGAATATCTTCGATATCGGAATTTATGCGTCCAGATGCGTCCCAATCTGAAAAATTCGCAGGCGCAGACTCCTGTCTATTCCATATTTTTAATGACCCGTCATCTATGGGTTGGAACAGCAAAGCTGTATCCGAATTCACAGTCTTTGCGCCGCGCTCGCCCTCTGTTTCTTCCGTTAACGTTCCTATAGAATTGGACCTACTCATGGTGCTTTTTTTCCTTTTTCGTTTACGCTCCCTTATCCTATTCTTAAACTCGACGTCGTCTTTCATGAGATCTCTGTAAGTACCGGTTATCTTGAGTGCTACCTCGCTGGGTCTTCGAACTTTCTTCGCCGGTTCGTTATGATTTACAACGTCTATAGATTTGCGACGCTGTACCTTAGCATTCTTCCCATCCACTCCATATTGTTTGGGTTCCTTCTTTCCACAAAACGTAAAAATACAACACACCACAACAACGGCAAGAAACAACCAGTACGTGGTGACCATCCAACTGTTCTTCTCGTCGACCAACAGCTGTACGACGAGCGTCAATTCGCCGATTTGGTTCTCCAGTTTGCGAATCTGCTCGTCGTGTTTCTTACCTTCATCGCCCAAGGTGACTATCGTTTTATCGAGAAGTTTCTGGATCGCCTCCACTTGCTTCTTATACCGCCGACTTAGTTCTTCCAAGTATTGACTGGACAAGGACATGTTCCTCTCTAATGCCTTGATTCGATTCGACAACCTCAGTATAACCGTTTCTTTCACTTGGGGAGTCGTGTTCGGTATCGGAGGTGGATTGTTGCTGTTCGCATTTCCAAGCGAAGAAAGATTATTTAGATCGGCGATTAAGTTCATATCCTCCGGGTTCTCCGTCGTAACTTCGAATTCGCTTATGTTCTCGTCGATTTCGACAGAGTCCGTACCGGGCTGAGTGAAATTTTCGTGGTTCTCTTCTAGCGATTCGGTCGGTTGAAGTGTTTTTATGTCGTCGATACTTTCCGCGGATAAATGCGTGTTTATGTGATTATCCGGCGTTAATGTCTTCGTCGGTTTGATTTGAGACGTGTAGGAAATGTTTAATTCGTTCGGCATAGACGTCTCCAGTCTGATTTTGTCGACTGTCAACTCCTCCGTCGGTTGGATTTCTTCAGTTTTATTCGCGACCACCGTATGCACCTCGACGGTCTCGGTCACGTCCAATTCTTTAGGAACTTCCTCCGTGACATTCGGAAACTGTTTGCTGGCGTTAAGTACAACTTTGCTGTCGATTATGGCGGCGGTGTTGCAAAGTGCAGCTATGTATCGTTTGGAAAAAATCGATCGGATGTATTCGTTGTACAACCGGGAATTATTGGCCCGTTTCAAGCGAAAATTTAATCCATATTCGGCGCACGTGTCCGTGTGAAATATCGTCTTCCGAATAAGATCGCACTGCAACAAATTATACAAAAGTACAGTTTTGCAACTTAACAGTCCGTAAACTTCATCGTACAAAGTGTCACTGCAATTGTCGCACACCAACAAGTGACTGGGGGTCTTGCACTGGTTTCCCAACTCCTTCTCCAGCGGCTGCAGCTTCGGCTTCCTTTGCACTTCATCGGTGTGATTGGAATTATTTCCTTTGTTACCCAGAACTTCGGCGGCTTTTTTCACGATAGACATGACCGCGTCCGTCGCCGAACTGAACAAGTTTCTGGGACCCTCGCCGTCCTCAGAATCCATAGCCTCGTCGTCATCGTCGTCTTCCTCCTCTTCCAAAGGCATATGGGCTTGGTTTTCTTTCTCCAACACCTCGAACTCCGAAGTGCCATAGACACGAAATAAAGATATGGGGCAGAAGTGTTCCGAACCGTAATAAGAATGCATCTCGAATTTAACGAATTTACCGAAGAGCTGCGGATGTAAATCGTAAGTTTGCACGTCTCTTTCTTCGTTCGCCGTAAAATATCCGACACTGAGCCAGTCTCTGGTGGGAAATCTGTCACTTACGAAGATGCTGAAGTCTTTCGGCAAAGAAGAAAACAACTCGAAATTGGCTAAATCAATTTTTTTGGCTTGCACGGCTTCGCACAGTTCCACCACGAACCAAATCCTGTTGGTGCACACATTGAGCATGTACTCGTCTCTCGACGAGGACAATACGGCACCGGAACTGGCAGCTTCCGGATTCGCCGCGATAATTTTCGCCCCGCAGTCCAGAGAAGCGTAATTCTTAGATCTCACTTTTCCACTACCACTAGATTTAGTATTTAAACTACTAACGTGAGATGACGTGTTAACCAGTTCCTTCTGTTTCTCTGCTTCCTCCAACTGTTTTTGCGTCCATTCGGAGAACGAGGGGATATCTTCGGTTTTTTTCGTTTGATTCTCTTTGCTTAATTCGACAGGTACCGTTTCTAAATCTACCTTCTCAGTCTTTTCGTTTACCTCTTCGGAACTTTCTTCGGAGGCAGTTTCCGAAGTCAAATTTTGTACTTCCACTTCCGCCTGAGTGAATGTGTGGAGTTTACTGGTGTTGTTGAGCGTGAGATTCGGTGTTTCATTATGATTAGTGATGGCTGATGGAATGTCTGCTCTCTGTTGAAGTTCAGCGGTTGCAGTGTCTGCTAAGGTGAAAACCAGGGCCTGGCCCGTGTCTGTAATCCTGAAACAAAAAGAAATTATTAATTAATTGTTGATCAATTGGACGTACAAAAATGTCAGTCAACACTATGTAATAAATTCTAGTTAGTATTTTTCTCTTTAATATTGAAGAAGAACAATCAAAATCTGGCTAGAGTAATATCAATTAACAATTCACGAATGATTTGACAATCAAAAATTAATTGATTCATTTTTATATGTCTATTGTCTTGATGCTTCTTTATTAGTTAAAATAAACCAATTTGATTAAATTTTTAAAGCACTCAATTAAATCGCTTAATTTTGGTAGTGTCGGTTGTCATATGGAAGAGCGTAAAGATGAATGCGAATGACATGAAAAAATTAACTAACGCCATCTGTTGCAAAATTACGTCTCGACATTCCCAATAACCAAATAAAAGTTGATCTAAATTCAAGTTCAGGATTTGAATTGCGCGCCATTTGGTTTGTGAGAATGCTGAAAGTTTACGTTTTGACAGTTAATATGGAAACGCATGACAAATAAATCATGGCGCCTTACAGTGTATAGCAAAAAATGCAAAACAAATTTATTATGAAAGCAAGCGATCATTTACGTTTATTTAATGTGCCCTAGTGCAAAAGTTTGAAACAGGTGCTGTGGTTATTGACACACCAAGGGTTTTCGTATCGGCGTAAAGGCCATTCCAAGAAAAATATTACTTGGGTAAGCAATGCTTGAGGAACCAAGCACGTCGTTTCATCGTCGTGCACAATAATTAGTCAGTCCCCTTTCATATGGTATTACCCAATCAATTTAAAGAAAAGGTCTGCATTTAAATGCGTACAAAATCCAACTAACGCAAGAACTTAAAGAAATGAATTGGCTTTAAAGAAAACAGAAGATGGCGCTGATTTTAGTGAAAATCCATATGTTATTCAAGAGAAGTTAATGCACGTGCACTGTGAGGCGGGGGAATCAATTTTGAACATAGAACTGGTGACGCTGTCCTGTCATCGGTTTACGTTATGCGTGAACTGCTAAACAACTTTTTTCGACGAGGAAAATTAATTTTAATATAAATGACATGTGGTTTCAACCAGATGGAGTCACATGTGACGCAGAACGTGAAACAATCACTTTACTCCGAGGGGTGTGCTCTAACCCCACTGGACCTTTGTCTTTTTCTTGTGGAGCTATCTGAAGGAAAAGATTTATGTATAGAAATAAACCTGCTACGCTTCCCGACCTAAAGTAGAACATCGGGCGTACAATTGCTGAAATAGAACCGCAGTTATGTGAAGGCACTGTGAAAAATATTTCAGTAAAGGAATGGTGTCATGTTAGTGGAGTCGTGGCAGGCATTTGGCTGATATCATATTCCCAATCTGAATAGCAACAAAATTCTGATTCATCTAATATTTAGTTTTTTATTCAGAATATAAGTTACTTTAGCATAATGCCATAAAATGCGTTGAATGTATTATTAAGTAATTTTATACGACAATTCTTTTACTTTTTTAATTTTGAAGCACTAGAGTGTACGTGCGTTCAAATGTATGGATGATAGCATAAAAATATCGGCTTATGAACATCAGAACGTAAGTTTAAAAATAAATCCACATATTGAAGAAAATTATAGAAACCTTTAAAACGGTATACTTGAAACACTACTTACACAAAAGTCCAGTTTCAATCTTTAAAACAAATGCTGTGTTAGTTCTTATGTTAGATTATAATAAACGTATTGTTTTTCTTCGACACGCCATCTACACATTTCTCTATTTTTAGATCTTATTTGTAAAAAGTAGACCGATTAAATCTTGAAAACCGGTAAAGAGTACTTAAAGATTCCATTTCACATGTAAAAATAATGTACATATTTTAAAAACTAACGCAAAAAAAATAAAACGACTGCACATAAAACGAAATAATGAGATTACAACATTTTAGAAGATACACATGCAGTAATATCTAGGCCAAGAACGTACATTACCATCTATAAATACGATTAAATGAGATAAACAAGTTTGTTGACTTCTTCGCATTATTTTAATATAAACAATTTATCGCCTATATTCCTCACTGTATACACATGTAAAATTAAATTTATACGTACGTACGTGCGCTCTTTTTAAAACGATACATTTGAAAACATCACGGTGGTTAAAACAAAGATCGTATTTATTCAAACGTGGATTTTTGAACTTAATTAGGTAATTACGTCGTTAACATTTTACTTTTACTTAAGTGAAAACTGTTTAATTTGTATTTGCACTAATTATTTTTGCATTAAAAATTTTAATTTTATTTCTGCATCTATTCTTAACTCTATGTGTATGATATATGGAAAATGTCACAATCACATGATTAAGATATTATTACGACAATTAAATCTTTGAAAAAATAATTTTTGGTTCAGTCTTTCACTACAGTTCACAAAATAACACCTAATAGCCACTAATGATGTTATAACATATACAGGGTGGGGCAGAATAACGAGCGATTTTAAAAAGCCCGTGATTCGCGTCGTGTCATTCGGAGGTGGTAGGGACGCTATCGGCCATGTTTCTTTGATATTAGCATTTAGTAACAATGGAGCGTTGGACCCCTCAACAGCGTGCGTACGCTGTTAAGGCGTTTTATGAAAATGATAATTCTTACATACGCGCGCGTCGTGCCTTTCGAAATCATTTTAACATTAATCGCAATCAACCAGTGCAGTCTGTCTGTGCCATTAAAAAATGGGTTAGGAACTTTGAGGAAACTTCGTCAACGACAAAAAAGAAACCTGGTCGGCCAAAATTGGTGCGTACGCCCGAGAATATCGACCGTGTAAGAACTGCTATTGAGCGAAACCCGCGTCGTTCAGCTCGCCGGCATAGCACTACACTTGGGATTTCAAACCGAACTGACAGACGAATATTACACAAGGATCTCCACCTTCATCCATACAAAATCCAAATCGTGCAGGCTCTTAAAGGCACGGATTATGTGAGTCGACAACGATTCTGTGAAGAGTTTTCAGATTTAATTAATCAACATGAGGATATTGTAAACAACTTATGGATGAGTGACGAAGCTCATTTCCATTTGTCCGGTTACGTCAATAAGCAGAACTTTAGATACTGGAGTGACGTAAATCCTAGACAAATGCATCAAGAACCCCTTCACTCCACAAAAGTTACTGTGTGGTGCGCTATGTCTTCATCGGGAATCATAGGGCCTTACTTTTTTGAAAATGCTCGTGGTAATGCTGTGACAGTAACCTCACAAAGATACGCCGACATGTTGGAAAACTTTTTTGAACCACAGCTTGCACGCTACGAAGTTAACGAGGAAACATTTTTTCAACAAGACTGAGCAACCTCCCATACAGCCAGAGTGCGCATGAATATTGTTAACAGATTATTTCCAAATCATGTGATTGAAACAATTCAAGCCCTGAAAGAACGGATCCGATAGGAAGTGGAAAATATTCCCCTGGCAATGCTGCAAAATGTAATGAATAGTTTCAAAACACGATTGGAAGAATGTGTACGCCTGAACGGATGTCATCTTTCCGGAGTTATTTTTAAAAAATAAAATAATTAATGTTTTTTTATGTTCTTTGAGAAAATAATGAATTTATTCCTAAATATTGTTCTTCTTGTTTTTTTACAGCCTTTTTAAAATCGCTCATTATTCTGCCTCACCCGTTTTATATATATATATATACATATAGTATTTCGAGAACTAAATTTGTACGTTTTGGCTTTCCGTAAACGATTCCGTAAACTCGATATTTGTTGTGTTCAAAATTCATTTTTCGACCAACGCCAGGTGATGGCGCCACTAAATATTACTATTTTAAAAAAATTCGGTTTTCTCTGCGACAGACTGTATAATCGAAGAATTATGAAATTCACCGAAGGACTGTAAAAGATTATCAAACAAAACCGGCCATATATAATTGCTTGATCTTTTTCTATAGTAATAAAAGGCTATGAAAAATTTAACTTTTTCGATTACCAAACACAATTAAGTTAGTATTTGAATTAGTAACAGTTGCCGTCGACGACAGTTTTCAAGTGAGTGGTGATGTATATATTTAATAAATTTAAAATACACCGGAAATCTTCTATTTGTTTTTTTTTGTCCTCTCTCTTTCTATATTGATTCGATAGAGCTGCCAGATAAATTCTATGTTTGAACACGTACAACCTTAGAAAAATATTTTACTTTTTAATTATAGAACGCGTTAAGTAATTGCAAGATGTTTTTCACTTACATACATACATACATACATACATACATACATACATACATACATACATACATACATACATACATACATACATACATACACATATACATACATACATACACATATACATACATACATACACGCATCCATATATACATACAAGAGTAAACTTAAAAATACTTCCATCTAATTAATGTATTTGTCATGTTAACTACGGCAAAGGTATACGGTTGTCGTACTTGGGGAACAATGGAGGAGACGCACTTTAAAATAGATCTTAAAGATTTTATGCAGGCAAGCAGCCTCGAGCCGTTCCAAAATATGTAGTTTATTTTCAAACAATCGAGGAGAAAATAGAACGCAGTGAAAGTGCATTATAAAATAAGATCTGTAGTGAGAAAGGTCGTTAATATCGTTTAAAATGAAAATTGAACGCGGACATGCACGATCTCGTTATTGGAAAAAATGTTTTATGCATTTGTGCAGACGCGTACAGCAAATGTAAATTGTTTGTGTGCATTGACAATATCTTATACTTTATAAGATATTGGATCTACGCATTACAGCTTAAACGTAGACATGTACAAATATTATATCTTCTTTACACTTAATTTTATTCGAGACAATACATATAGTAGTTAGCTAAATGCTTACTTTTTATTTTTCCTTTACTTCGTCAACTATTAAAACCAGTTGTAACTTTCAATTGTACACATTCTGCAGCACAATTGAAAAAAAATTTATATAAAAGAATAGAGTGTAACGTTTTCCGCTTCACCATGGAACCATTTTATTTCCAAACTAGTTACTAATTCAGAAGGACTCAAACTAATTTATACTCTCCATGCAGTAAGACTTCGAAGTCTTTAAAATAGGCATTATCTCGTCGTTTGTGCAACGTCTCTTTCCAAACAGACACTTTCTTTCAAACTGAAGAGTGTGATGAAATCATTAGAGGCTAATGAATGAACAACTGTCAGACTACATATTGTAAACAAATTCTAGTCAGAATATCATTGTATATATGTACACTTGAACCTCTTCAGTACTCATATTTATTTTAAGTTTCTCAGTGTGATTTTAGGTATAGTTTAAGTCAGGAATGTTTTCTGATCACGTAATCACTGCCGTAAGAAATAAGATGTCGACAGGAAGTGAGGATGTTAAATTAAATATTATATTTATATTGCTGTCAGATGCGATAATGTATTATATATTACCTAACCTGTAAACCTATAAATAACGAATGTAGAGATTGTTTAATTCTTGCCATCTACTGTGTAATCCACGATCTCTTAATGTTCTTTTATATATTTGTGCACTAATTATACTTACTACAGTATTACTTACTGTTATTCTATTTTGGGGCACTAAATCTTGAATTTAATTTTTTTAAATAATAGATTGAGTAGTCGCTTTTGATCGGTTAATAAATTTACTTATTTCCAAGTAAGATCTGTACATTTGGCGGGACGAAAACGAATTTATAATATAATAGCATGTTCGGAATCGGAGACTGTGGGTTATCGAACTTCCATTGTAAGTGGGTGGGTAACATGTTGAATTGATATGAATAATTATTGTGCAAAATGTTGTGTGAATAAAATCTTAGTTTCATTTTTACATCGGTTAGTTTGAAGCAAAGACAGCGGTGTAGGTGTTTGTTGGTAGACCTAATAATATACAAGCCACTAATATAAATAAGCAATAATTACGATAAGGGAAACTGATAATTGATAATGATAAATTAAAATAAATCCGCCAAAGGAACACGTTGAATTTAATCTATACACAACCAGCCTAACATTACGTAAATATTAATTAAGCTAGTGGATTTTTCATAATTAAATAACGATTGCAAAAACAAACATGATTAATTTTTTTTAATAAGTAACTAATAAATTCCTAGTATTAAATCTACTGTCAATCACCAATTTTTTTTTTTTTTTATAACACAAATATAAAATTCTCATAAACTTTTATTGTATTTGAACAATTCTAAAGTGAATATTGCAAGCAACATAATTACTAATGATAATCCGGATGGGGAAGGTAAATTGTAATATTGTACATTTTCCAAAGGGTTGCAATTTTTTTCGCTAAAATATTATTCAGTTTTTACTGTATATAAGATACTATAAGATATGTTATTTACTTTCAGTTTGATGATTATTTTTTGATTATATTTGTTTGTTTAGAATGTTCTTTTTATTTTAATTACTTTAAAAATCTTTTTTCTAAAAAAAACAAAAGGATTTCTTGTCACATCAATGTTCGTACTCTGTATAAGTATTTCGACAGTTAAGTCGTCATCATTAGTAGATTATTAATGGCAGTGTAGCACCCTAACGTGTGCGTTTGCTTTTAGCGGACTGAATGTGTAAATATTAGCGCGAATCCAGGTATTTTTATATTGTTTGGGTTGCATTTAATATAAATGCAACCCAAACAATTTTATATATATAAAGGGTTTTCCAATAAGGACTTGACAACTTTTTTTCAAAATAAAATGCAGACCATTTGAGATATTTCAAAAACATTATTATCGGGTTCAAGTACAATCAAAACATTTATGAATGGAACTCGACTTCGTTCATATGGCCACCGCGGGCACGTTTGCAGCGGTCGATTCGTTGGACCCAAGTTTCGATGACTCGGACACACAATTCGGCCAAAACGGCTGCTATTTCGCGTTCAAAGTTGGCTCTGAGCTCTTCCAACGTTGTCGGCTTGTTGGCATAGACCAATGACTTGACGTAGCCCCAAAGAAAAAAGTCTAGAGGCGTTAAATCGCACGAATGAAGCGGCCAATCGACTGGTCCATTTCTTAAGATAACACGCTCATCAAACTTACTCTTTAATAAATCGATTGTAAAGTGTGGCTTGTGGTACCGTCCTGCTGAAACCACATGTTGTCCAAGTCCATATCTTCCAATTCGGGCCAAAAATAATCGGTAATCATGGCGCGATGACGATTACCATTCACAGTAACGTGACGATCATAATCGTCGACGAAAAAATATGGCCCTATGACGCCGCCAGCATGCAAACCGCACCAAACAGTTATTTTTTGTGGATGAAGTGGTGTTTCATGAAGCACATGTGGATTTTCACCCGACCAATAACGCATATTTTGCTTATTGACGAACCCATTGAGCCAAAAATGAGCTTCGTCACTGAAAATGATTTTGCGATGAAATTGATCATCTTGGCCCATCTTTTGCAGAGCCCAATCGGAGAACATACGTCGCTTCAAATGGTCCATCGGCTTCAATTCTTGAGTCAGCTTGATCTTGTACGGGTGTAAACCAAGATCCTTACGCAAAATTTGCCATAAAGTGGTCTGGACGATGCCCAACTCTTGAGAACGCCGTGGAATTGACTGATTTGGATCATTTGCTACGGACGTTTCAACGGCAGCGATATTTTCGACACTTCGACCAACCCGTTGTCTCACTGGCACGGCAACATCATACAACGAATATGTAGACTCAAATTTTTGCACTAAACTTGTTACTGCCTGTCTACTAGGGCGAGAGTTACGACTGAAAATCGGAGTTAACGCTCTTAAAATAGCGATCACCGATTCCGAATTTCTGTAGTAAATTTTTATAATTTGCAGACGTTGTTCGTTCGTGTACTTTACCATGATGAAAATGTTAAGTTTACTAAATAAATTGACAGTGACAGTTCGATGATTAGTGAAAGGGTGCGTTCACAAATTGAATTAAAAGTTGTCAAGTCCCTATTGGAAAACCCTATATATCATTATATTTACACAAACACATATATTTATACACCTGTTATTGGTTAAAATTAAATGGAATTTCGAATTAATTTATGAGATAACTATTCTGAAAATATAATTTTATGAATAACTTATATATAAATGTACGTTTTTGTGTAAATGTAATTATCTAATTGTTTAGATCTAAATCTTCCATTTGATCTATTGATATGATGCAAAAGGCAAAAGAGAGAATGCAGTTGTTTGAAGTTTTTTGTTATCAAGTCGAAAATGTAAATAAACTCGTATACTATTTGAAGTGCACACTAACACGCCAATGTTCTTTCTTTTTTAATGAAACATACAAGAGCTCTCTTTCTAGTTTGATATCGTTACGGCTCGACCTAAAAATATAAAGAAACAATTGCGATTTAAATTGCAAATCTTTTTGTGGCAATGATTGTATATGAATTCGGCAGATATATTTTCGTGTACTTCGTAAACCTTTTTGTTTCATCCACAGTACAGCGGATCTGTTCAGCAGTCAACGTTATATTTATTTATATTTAGATAAAAATTGTCAAAGTATATCGGCGAAGCTATTCGCAGTGTAGTAGATAGTAAGTACGCTACAAAATTTTGAATTGACATCAAACCAAGTTGTGATGTTTTGTTACTGATACCGATACGTCATCGCTTTCTGCAGGTCGTTTCCATAAACATGAGTGTTCCACTTCACTACATGTAACGTGCCTGTTACATGCATTTCATTTGATCGCTGAAAGTATTCGAAAAAATTACTCAATCGTAGATGGTTTAGTAAGCAGTATTAAAAGAGTTTTCGTGAAATCTCCGAAGCGAATACGGCGTATGTTGGATTTTGTATATAAAAGTATATTACATTGGCTTGTGTAATGATGACACCTATTGTGTTTCCGCTTGGATGTGTAGTTATGCATCGGGCACTTTTATCACAAAAAAGAACTTATATCTGTGTTAAAATGAATGACAAGGATAAGATAATCTAGCTGTATATAGCTAGATAGATATATATTATATAGCTAGATCATCTTATATATATATTTATATTATTTGCTTTCATTAGAATTCATTATTATTAAGAATGACACAACACATTGCATTATTTTGTTTTATTATTATTATTACTCTATTGTAAATTCAGTGTTTAATAAAATACTAATAAAAATCCTTTTTTATGTGCAATATTAAATTTTATTCGAACGCACATACATTTATCCTAATTCTCACACAGTGGAGCGCACGTGGCTAGAAACCATTTCCTATTATTCAAAAAATTTTCACACAAAAAAGTCCTTAATATTAAAAGAATCCATAACCATCAAAGAAAGCCAGATAAGATTTGATAGTGTGGGTGTTCGCGGGGATTTACAAAACTATTCATATGAGTTATACCAGCAAATGCCATAAAAACCTTGCAAAATACTTTATACATTAGGATCAGCGGACCAAATGAAAGTAGTGGATAAAATGCAATAGTATTCGTGCATTAGAGTTCGTAAAGTATAAGAAAAAAATACTTCTTCTATAAATACGTTAACTCAGTTCAAAAAAACATTTTAACTACGCACTCAGAACATTTTCACAACGTGACGAACATAATTTAACAAGAAGGCTCTGAAGGCTTACACTTTGTTGCAGATGTTTAATCGGACAAATTCAGATTGTTAGATACAATAAGTATTTAACAACAATAATAACATAAAATATATTGCTTATTACTATTTATTCATACTATATTGTGGTACATACTAATCGTACGCCTTCCGTATGTTTCACGACGTATGCGCCTTTAATATCGCATCGTCCGATATACGATGGTGACGGGAGACTTCTGCACCAACTTCGCTCGCCGTCTATGCATGGTATCTAAGTATTCCTGTTTTAGTTTATCTTTCTTATCATTGTAAACAAGCATCTTTGGGAAGTTCAATATATCAGAAACGCAACTTGTAATGATAGTTACAGATGGGGTTCGAATATGGTTAAAACTGGAAAGTTACTAAAACAATCTTATTCTCAATTGCTTCAGGTAACCTGTTTGCTCCATGCATGTCATCTTGTAACTGAATTTACTAGAAACAGTATCCAAAAGTAGACCAATTTATAGTTTCTATCAAAAAAGGTTTTATTAAATCTCCACAACACATTCGTGAGTTTAAACGACTTGTCCGGACATCCCTGAGCCACCGCAGCCGGTATTGACGAGATGGAGAACGTGGCTCAAATCTGTTTGATATTATGAGAAATTTTTACACATTCTTAAACCTCGTATCTTATATTTAAATCCGCAAGATGCTCCAGTAATTTCAGTGAGTCGGCGACTGGTTTCAGATACCGAGCTCCATAATCAAATAGAGCAAATTTTAGAAAATTAATCAATTCTTTTAGATACCATTTCCAAATTAGAGAACACCAAGCTGTCATTGCAAGAAGCGCTAAATACATTATATTACCTCAAAGCCTTGTTAGGAAATCTAACAGATAGTATAGGAAGATTAACAACCAATAAATCGTGTGCGTTTATAAATAAGAATCCCGATTTTCAAACTATAGTGCGTATAAACAAGAGTTTAACTGAAAACCAAGAGTGCGAATATGATGCGAACGTCTTTTTAAATTCGCGAACATCACATCATTAGACGCAGAACGCTCCTTTTCCAAATACACCAACATATTTTGACTTCGCCGTAGGTGTATGACTGAGTCAGCACTGGAAGGCGTACTGACACAATACTAGAGCGAATTTTTACGGCTCTTTACATCAATAGCACACAAAAAATACTAAAATAGTAAATAATTACATTTAATATTTTTAATATTGATAGTAACTGAACCGTATGCTACTGTAAAAGTACTCGTTTCTGCAGCCTTACTTAACAAGTTTTAAATCATGCCGTTCAGAACTTGGGAGAATGTAAAGAACTGTTAAAGGATACTAATTTCGAGTGTTTATTATAACTCACTTAAACTAACAGATAGTTTAATTAATTACGGCAATTTCTTAGTCGGTTAATTAAAAACATGCTAGAACATTTTAGCTGTCGTCTTTCCAATAAAGTAAATTTTATATTTCGCATAAACCTAAATATATTTTACAAGTGTCTTGCAAAAATATGAAAGTATTTCATCAAATTTTGCTTTCGTCCGTCTCACTAGTCGCAACGTTATAGGTTTTTTTAATAATTACACTTTTGTTTTAAAAAGGAACAAATTCTACAGAAATAAGTTTAGAGAAAGTGCCAATAACATTGTCCACACATGAATAAAGATAATCTTTATTTCAATACGTGCACGTACGTATTTGGTTAATCGAAATAATGAATTAATTCATATCTACATATCAGTTCGTAAAAATTCAACTAAGTATTTACATTTCTATATATTGTACACGCTCCAAAATTTTTTCGCGTGTGCATGGAATGCCCCTATTCATGTTTATATTATGTCACTTAACGAATATAAATCGTATTATTTCAAGGTTAATATTATTGAATTTCATTTGCTACGGTCTAATGTGCAGTCATGTGATACACTTTTTGGTAGTCTCTTGTTTTGTGTCCGGCAATTGAAAGGCGCTTTAAATGTCATTGTATGTATACCAGGTGTTCCACAAAAATTTCCAAACACTATTACACGTTTTTATTTACTGATTTTAATAATTCATGCAACAAATAAAACGGTTTCAGAAGCACTGCATATAAAATATAAACACTACCTTATAAATATTGTTTCAACTGAACAATCATTCCAATAAATACCATACATGGTATACGACTCCTTATTACAGAAATATTTTGCATTTAATATGTTGGCGGTAATTGTCGAACAAACATTAAATATTTTTTCTGTAAATCGTTTACATTTTCAGATGGTGTTACATAAACAATTGCTACGATCACGATATCGTAAAAAACGATTACAATGGGCCAAGGAGCTCCAACATTGGGATGTGGAAATGTGGAAGCGGGTTCTGCCGACGGACGAATCCAAGTTCCAAACGTTTGAAAGTAATTGGCACGTTTTTGTTCGCAGACGAGTTGGCGAAAGGACGATACCAGAATGTGTTGTACCAACAGTGGAAGTTCAGTTCTTATTTGGGGACCATTTTCTTTTATTGGTGTTGGAGATTTGCATAGAGTTGATGGAATTTATTTAGAAATGTTAAAGGAGCACGCAATTCTGTCCGAAATTAAATTGATACAAGAAGGTTTTTATTTCCAACAAGATATTATGTTTGGGATCATTATTACAATGCTAAGCTATGTAAGGACAATGACAAGAAAGAAGAATAAGTACTTCTAGTAAATATGGTTTGGTCCGCACAATCGTCCGATATGAATCCTATCGAGTTGCTGTGGGATGAGCTAGACGGAAAAGTGAGAGAACACTGTCCAGAATCGCAGCAACAGCTATGGGAAAACCTTACAAATGCTTGGAACAATACTTCAGTTGACACTCTTCAAAAACTTGTGTTGAGACTACCCAAAATTTGTAAGGAAGCTATTAAGTGTGACGAAAGTCGCTTCAAATAAAAAGTGCCAATTTTCCTTCATAGAACTAATGATATTATTTTGTACTATAAGCTTATAGTAATTACATTTTTATTCGTGTATATTGTTTTGCCAAAAGTGTACCATTTTTTTTGTATTTTACCTATAGTAATCCCTCATTTATGGCCGGCAGTGTATATGAATTTATTCTAAATAAATATGTTTTGGGTCCTTGTACTATACATATTAAAATACATAAGAATAAACTAGAAAAAAACTATACAGCGCTGTTAATTAATAAGCACGACAAAAAACGGTTTTATATCTTTTCATAAAAAAATATTTGCATACATCATTATCTACGATTATAATAGAGTTTTTCAAGTAAGTACCTAGTTATAAAATTAAGTTTAATGCAATGTACATATGTATATCGAAACATTATTAAGTATTAAATTTAACATATGTAAGTATGTTGTTATATTATAAATGAGTGAAGGGTAAATGTATATGTATCTTGAATTTGTTGTTTAATAAATGTATTATTAATGTGTGAACAATGGGAATTACTATTTTAAGATTCACGTTAACTAAATAAATATTTATAAGTGATTGTTGATGTAGTTCAATGTGTTAATGAATAGTTAAAATCCTCCATTGCTTCCTTGTAAAATGTATAATTGAGTAGACGATACTTACTTCTTGTTATTACTTTTTGAGCATTTGTTTTTTTAAACTCTGTCATGGATCATGGGATTCTGCACCGCTTTGATGATATATGGATCAAGACAAACATATAAAAAAACAAAATATCTTTCGGCTATGCTATTAAAATATCATATACCAGGTGTACCGGAAAGTCATTACCGGTTTTTCTAACAGATGTCACCAGGCTTAAGAATGTAATGTTACGATTTGGCACATATGTCAGTTTCTTCTATTGACATCAAGCTTCGAAGCCATAGATATTATATTTTGCTAAAGTAACACCGCCATAGATTTATACTTCTTTGAAAATGTCAAGTTTCGTGACTGAAAAAGTGCATTTGCGGCACGCGTTACTTTTCTTATTTAATCAAAGGAAAAAAACCGCTGAAAGTAATCGCTTGCTGGTAGAAACTTACGGTGAGCATGCTCCAAGTATAAAAACATGTGAGGCGTGGTTTCGAAAATTCAAAAATAGTGATTTCCATGTGTAAGACAAAGAACGTTCTGGTAGGTTGCAAAAGATTGAAGATGTAAAACTGCAGGAGTTATCGGATGAAGACCTAACCCAAAATCAAAAACCATGGGCAGAGGCATTAAGTGCGGCTAAAGAAGCGATTAGCGTCTGATTATGAGCAATGGGAAGAATCCAAAAGATAGGAAAATGGGTACCACATCGATTGAGTGATAGGCAAATGGAAAATCGAAAAATCATCTGTGTAATGCTGCTTCAAAGGTATGAACGGAAGTCATTTCTGCATCGAATAGTGACGGGTGATGAAAACTGGATTTATTTCGAAAACTCTAAACGCAAAAAATCATGGCGAAGCCAGCCCATCGATTCCCAAGGCCAAATCGTTTTGGTAGCAAGGCTCTGTGTTTGGTGGGATCAGAGTGGCGTGGTGTATTACAAAGTGTTGAAACCTGGTAAAACAGTTAATACTGATCACTATTAACAACAAATAATCAATTTGAACCATTCATTGATAGAAAAAAATCCAGAATGGGCCCGAAGACACGGTAAAGTGATTCTATAGCACGATAACCCATCGTCTCATGCAGAAAAACTGTTCAGGGAAGCGTCGAAAGCACCCGTCCGACTGTCGCCTTTTCGCATCAACAGGCCACGCACTCGATGAATGTTTTTGCTCAAAGGACAAACAGTTTTTTTGGGATGGCATCCATAAATTGCCTGCAATATGGGCAAGATGTGTAGAATCAAATGGCCAATTGTGTAGAATCAAATGGCCAATACTTCGAATAAATAAATTTTTCCATTTTTTTGAAAATTATGTAATTTTTTTATGAAAAAACCGGTAATGACTTTCCGGTACACTAGAATTCAAAATGAATTTTATATATGTTTCAATTTTATCGTAAAACTTTTTATGAGGTCTTTGGTGTAACACCTTGACTCTCTTCAATATCATCCGTGCAAAAATGAATATAAATACTAAGTTAATATTCAAAAGAAAATTAATTTGATCATTTAAGTATCTCTCTATGTTTAATGACTATTAGGTAAATTTTCGTATTGTTGAACTTTTTTAAATAAACGATTCAAATTTGTAAATAAAGTCTATATTGCAAACTGAAATAAATGAAACCTTATACAATTCAACAATGACCTGCTCAGGGATTGTATACTGGAACAAAAACAATGGTGTTAAACCAATATGATTTTAAGTTGAATTTGATGGAGCCTGTGGTTGATTAACTTAATCACTAAGGTTGATATATAACCCCTTTCCACATTAACTTTTGTAATTCTGTATACGCATTTCGACAACTAAGTTGTCATCATCAGCAGACACTTGCAAAGTGTCGCACCTGGTAAACCACGGCGAAAAATACTTGTACGAAAACAGACTCCGTACGCGATCTATGCCGCTGAGAACCAAGAGTGTACATCTTGGTTCTCACTGACTGTGATTTATATGAAATATTCTTCAATTGTTTTAAGCAGTATATTTATAACGATTTTCTAATGATAAAAAATTATGTGCCTCTTCTTTTATGAATTTCAGAATTTCTCTTCATTATTAAATATCATTATCCGAGTCCACGCAATAGCCAAATAATTCATAAGCTTTTGCAGATATTATATTGTTACAATTGTATTGTACTGTAAATAATAAAAAATAGCAACAATAGGAAAAAATATCAAACGTAAAAGTAATAAACACTTGTACATTCATAAACAAATGTGTAACAAGTCAATAACTAATACCATTAAATTAACATTACCATATCCACATGAATTCGAAAGACGTACACCGTTGGCGCAATAAAACACGGGCGACTAATTATTTATTATTGAAACAAACGCGAATGAAGTCGTAAACGGAGTTTACTTCGGACGAAAATTAATGTAACAAGAAAAATTCGTACGCATTCGAGCGAAACAATCGGGGAGGAGGACTATCGATTCACAGATCTCTCGACTGTCTGTCCCGAGGCCTATCTTAAAAGGTAAATGAGCGTTTGTGTGTGTGAGGGAGAAAGGGACTTTCTTTCGACTTATTTTCAACATGAAATGTAAGTGCTCCGGCGAATATTGAAAGTACGTAAAAGCATCTATAAATCAAACATAGGCTCGGTAGAGATTAAAAAACTAAATTAAAAATGTTCAGTTTGATATTTATTAAAAGTTTTCATGGATAAATACAACAACGAAGAATGCGCAGCGTGTATATTTTTAAAAGAAACTCTGGAAAAATTATAAATTTTCATTTAAAAACTCGTATTTTCTATATAGAAAATTTACTATAATATTAATTTGGCGCTCCATATACAACCTACACAGGCTGCTGAAAATTAACATTTCTACTATTCCCTCGTTACATTAATTACAGAAAATTAAGGAATAACTTTACTACATTCTGCTATTCGCGCTGGCACGTTTTTAGTAAGGTGGTTCTTAATCTGATATGAAAACTCATTCCAATCAACTATAGTCTGTATCACGAACAGACTACTAAACATGAGTTAAACACATATAAACGTTGCGAAGTCGAAACACAAGCGTTACATGAGTTGCAGCTGAATTTGTTTTGAACAAGTTTGAGGTTATATTATTTGACCATTACTAGCGTTTGTATTTTGTAATTGTCCTTCTCAAGATATAGGAAAGAATAGAAAAGCGTTGGTAAGAAATAAAGAATATTCGGCTTGACTAAAATAATTTTGAACAAAAAGTAGAAAAATTTTCTCGATGGGTGAGTGAAGGCCATACAACATTAAAAGTTTGGATCGATGATGTACACGACAAGCTCTCAATAGGGGTCTGTCAACAGTTTTGAAAAATCCTAGTGGAAAAGGAAGACGGTTAATATTCCTACATATTGATTGTGAACATGGTTCTTTTGAGAAACTTATTTCCGTCAAATAAAATAGGTGATTACCAGGAAAATGAATGCAGAAATATTTGAAAATTGGTTTCAAAAAATTTGGAAATTAATTGTCATCGTTATGGACACCATGTCCCACCATTCTAGAAAATTAGAAAAAATACCAAATTCATCGACGAATAAATGTGATGTTCAATAACGGCTTACTGAAGATAGTATTAGATTTGTATCTAATATGCTAAAATGGAAACGTTGGGCTTAGTAAACCAACATAAATCAAAATATGACAAGTATGTAATAGATGAGTTTGCAAAATCCAAAAACGAAACAGTTTTAAGATTTCCTCCATATCACTGTGAGTTCAATTCCATGGAACTAACTTTGGTTCAAGTAAAAGAAGTAGCTGTAAGTAATACCATATTTAAATTGGGCAATGTTCTAAATTTACTTCGTACTGGCATTCATAACGTTACTAAACAAAGTTGGGTAAAGGCAATTGATCATGTCATAAGTATTGAAACAAAAATATAGGATATACGTAATAATAGAAAATTTAGAAGAATTTGTCTGAAATGTAGGAGATTGTAGTACCACCGATGATTCTTCTAATGAATAGACATTTATTTGTTATTAATTTATATTTTACATTATGATTGTATAGTGTTTATTGGACTAACACATATTGGTAAATTTAGTTTTGGAATGAAAATTGTAAATGTATATGTATTTACTTTTGAAATAAAAGACATTATAATTGTTTTTTAAACCTTGGAAATATAATTCAACTAAAAATAAAACAACTATTGTACATATATTTCGTATGTTCTCATAAATAAACTCTTCACTCCAGTTCCTTCCATTTATTTTGATTGAGTGTAATATTAAAATTACATCTAGCGTGAGAATTTAATTAAAAACAATATACGTGCCATGTGACCTCACAAATAAATTCTTCATTATGACAGCCTAAATTTCTTTTTAAATTTGAAAGAATTAATTCAATAACTGGTTTTATATATGGAATTGAAAAAAAAATAATTTAATGTACATTTTGTTAACGAGATTAATTCGAAATAATCTGTATTCGTTTTCAACATTTAATATAAAATAAACCAGTTACACTCTCACCATTACTGTTATTATAACAACCTTTTTGATTAGAAGTAAACATGTGTAAATCAGACTTTCGCAGCTGATATTGTATGTCAAAAATATGCACGTGTTTTGGTTGTGATTAGTATATACATATGTACACACGTCTATTCATGGTACAGAGTATAAGTAGGGTGTAGGGCATAATTTAACTGTTGTAAGGTCATTAGATGGTTAGGAAACATGAACCTTTCGACTTATCATATCTCAGACATGTTTTTAGGCGATGAGTCTGACGAGTAGGAGAATATTAATGTAGATCTCTTGTAAGAAATGTTATGTAATAGTGACATCATGAGGATATTTAACTCATAGAAGTATTGTGAAGCTAATGTTTCTAGAACTTTGTAAATATACCTTTCAGCACTTAAATGGCCTCGAAGGAACATGAAGGATTCCTACTTTACTATTCTAATTTGATAATTACAAACCATCAATTCTTTAGTAAGTATAATCTCGCGTGTTAGGGAAAAATTCAACTCGTCTATGACCGCAATCAAAAGTAGGACTCGTTTGAGGAAACGATATTTTTCCACTTTTTATGCCAATCCTTCCGTACAGTATACCATTCTGATCATGGGGTGCGAAGCCAAAAGGTGAGTGTTAAATTTGGACGGTAAAAGATCAACTTCAATTTTTTTATAATAATTCTGGTTTTCCCTAAATTTAGGCGAAACAGCCTATTCACCTTGATTCTCCCAACTTCCTTTTCATCAACATTTTTTTAGATGATCCACTATCTAGTGCGGTTTCGCCTATACCAAAATTAAGTGTTCCTCTTGACAGAAACAAATTAAATATTTCTTATATTTTACATAACTTTTAATTCAATTTTTTTATAGTTCGCAAATTAATATTCTCTTTCTTTCTTCAATTTTACACCAAAAAGAGTAAATGAGGTGCATAAACATAATGCACGGTATGTATTTTGGAATTGTTAATACAAATAATAATAATAAAGTGTGTCATCTTTGTTTACAATCAATTAATTATTACTTAATGAAAGTCTTTGTTTAAAAAAATTTGGGATTGTTTAATATATTTCGTAATATCTTCAAGAATGCTGTAAATTTAATGGATTAAACAATATTTATGGCATTTATTCTTTTGTGTTTGGGTTTTTCGATTATTTGGGATAATAAAACATTTATTAGTTCGTATTCAAGTTGTTTATTTAATTGTTTTTCTTTGTTCCTATGCAATCTCAATGACCTACAGTAGTGGACAAAAGTTAAGCAACTCTACAAAAATACTAGTTTTATTTACAATTCATAAAATAATCAAATTATAATAGGATGATACTATTCTGTATATATCACATATGTTTACTTTTATACAAAAATGTACATTTTATAACTATAAACATGAGTTGTGCTTTATCACTGTAATGAAGCAAAAAACTGAGACGGCAAAAGTTAAGCAACTTGATACACAACACTTCTGGGAACCCCCTATTTGTCTGTGTCGCGGTTGTCAGGCGTGTTATTTTGTTAGTAGGCGAGAGGATTGAGATCGTACGTGACGCATTTGTTAATAGCTTAATCAATTATGTCACGGAAAGTGTATTCAGACGATATAAAGGTAAAAATAATTGAGCAGTATAAAAAAGGTGTTTCACAAGCAAGTATCTCCGAAAGTTTCGACATAGACAAATCGGTAGTGTCCCGAATGATACAGAGATATGAAGCTAGAGGTACGGTGGCTACAAAATTTCGCTCTGGACGACCGCGAAAAACCACTTACAGAGAGGATCACCGAATTCGTCGCCTATGCAAGAAAAATCCATGGCTAAGTGCTCAGGAAATAAAATGTACTGTAAATTGTAATGTCAGCGCACGTACTATACGCAGATGTTTAGTAGACGGCGGATTATACAGTAGAAGACCAGCGAAAAAACCTTTGTTAACACAAAAACAGAGAGCAGCGAGACTACGTTTTGCGAAGGAACACGCATCTTGGTCTGTAGAAAAATGGAAAACTGTCTTATTTAGCGACGAATCCAAATTTAATATCTCTCGCAGCGATGGAATTTGCTATATAAGGCGTCCTAAAGGAGAAAGATTAAATCCAAAATATTACACGAAAACCGTAAAGCACGGAGGTGGCAATGTCATTGTTTGGGGGTGTTTTTCTGGTAATGGTGTAGGTCCACTACATCGCATAGATGGTATTATGAATAGATTTGTATACAAAAATATATTGGAAAATACTATGTTGCCATTTGCCGAATGAAATATGCCACTTAAATGGTATTTTCAGCACGATAACGACCCTAAGCACACGGCTAGGATCGTTAAGGAGTGGCTAAGTAGGCAAAGAATTAATGTTCTTTCTTGGCCAAGTCAATCGCCGGATCTGAATCCGATAGAGAACTTGTGGGAGATTGTGGATAGAAGATTAAGGCTTAATAAAACGTATTGTAACGCAGATGAACTCTATAAGGCGTTATCAATCGAGTGGCAACAAATTGATCCACAAATACTTACCAATTTGATCGAATCAATGCCTCGACGGTGCGCAGCTATTATTGAAAATAAAGGTTATGCGACGAAATATTAATATTCATTTAAATACATTTATGATGTCATTTTCGTTACTAGTACGTTAAAGGTTGCTTAACTTTTGTCACCTATAAATTATATGTTATATGGTATTTTGTAAGATTTTCATTATTTAGAATAAAGCATTAAACACCAAATAAGTGATTTTATCTTTATAAAAGTCCCAATTTTTCAATTTGATGATATGGCGATCACGTTCGTTTCCATTATGTTTCTGGCTATAATAGAGATATTTAGTAGGTACAGTTGCTTAACTTTTGTCCGCTACTGTATATAATAATTTAATCCTTGGGAAATAAATTGTCCGCAACACACATACTTACATACATATATATAACCATGCGTACGCTTAACACTTAAACATAAATACTGGAGGGAGAAGGAAAGGAAGAAAGAAATAACACGTGCTTGCAGATTAGACTTTCGCGAAATGTACATAACAATTCCGTCTGTTCCTTACATAAGCATAAACGCCCAGAAACACCCTATTATTATGTTAATTTAAAATATTTGTGTTTTTGTAAGTTTACAATTTTAAGCAGGCAAAAAAATTCACGTACTTCACATCATCAGCAATAAGATTATTGTGGAAAAGGGTTTTATTAACCCTTTAGTGATTAATTTAATAAATCACAGTTTCCATTAAAATTTACCTTTAAAGTATTTTTTAAAGTAACTCTATCAATAGCATTATGACGGTTCAAAAATAGTGCATTTGTAATCATCTAAGCGGGCACGATTTGCATAGGCGTGTTTATATTTAACAATATTTTAACCGTTATCAGTATTTTGCAATAAGCGCTCTTTGCAAAAACAACACTAAAACTACGTATTCCAGACAGTCAATTGCAATAAATATTTTTTCCTTCAAATTGAAAAAAATAGCAACATTATGATAGCATGTGTTACACATTATATTTAATATTTGACGTTTAATGACAAGAGACATGAGCGGCCGTTAAGGCCCCTTTAAACGATCAATATTATTGAGCAATATTTTTCGAGTTCAATAATATTGTACAATACGTTTTACCCTACATTATTCAATAATATTGCACAATATTTCGTGCATTATGATTTAGTAGTACGAATTCTTTTGCTGTTTACGGTATGTTGACTGACGCTGAAACTGCTTGCGTAGCTATCGCACTTTCTTTTGCTTTAAAGAAAAAGAAAACACGGCGCTGGACAAAAGAATGGTACAGGAAAAGGTCAATTTATACTCATGAAAATCTTCTTTTTTCTTACTAGCCATAATTAATTATTTAATCACGTACTTATTTTTATTTACGCACTTTACAAGGAGACGTCCTAAAAGCAACTAACCAATATTGCGCAATAACAATTCTAGACGGAACAATATTTTTACATTGTGCAATAATATTTCAACTTTGTTCAAACTTCACTCAATCATTGTGCAAACCGTCAATATTTCTTCCAGACGGTCAATATTATTGCCCAATTTTTAATATTGCTCAATAATATTGATCGTTTAAAGGGGCCTTTAGATCACGCGTACGCTCGATTCCCACTTGCTTATTTGAATTAAGCCACCCGAGATATATATATATGTGTGTGTGTGTGTGTGTGTGTGTGTGTGTGTGTGTGTGTGTGTAATAAAGTAGAGATATTAGAATGTTTATTCTAAGAATGTATTTTTCAATAAAGCACGAGTGTTGGGTTGCGCATAAATTCATTTGTAATATGGATACATTGGAAGAACACGTACAATACTGTCTGCATGGAAAGCATAGAAGCAAGCCCACGACTGAATAAATTTATTGGAAAATATTTGATAAAGTCAAGGTCATGATTATGAATTTACGTCAATAACTTGCGGTTATTCGGAGACGTAATGTACTTGTAACATTCGTTGTATAGACGCCACTAAATTATAAATAAAATACAATTTTCATACATGACACTTCCGTTAATCTCAAAATAGAAATGTAAAGCGGAAAGATAACCCCGAAGTTTTTTTTTATAATGCTGTGCATATTGTATATACGCACATTAGCGGTTTTGATTGACCCGAAGCGAAACAAAGTTGCGCAGAGATGATGATAGGATATATAATTCCGGATAAATAATGTTTATAAACAATTCATCATTTGTTTTTATTCGTGAGATATAAAATGGTAAAGATTTTTATAATGTCTATATTAATTAATAAATTGTATTCATAAAATGTTTCACACTTAGTTAATATTAAAAAAAAATTAATATTTATACCCTAGATCCGTATCCGTATTTCGACAAATAAGTTATCATATTCAATAGTAATTAAAACTAAATCACTGAACGACAACTTAGTTGTCGAAATACGTATACAGAATTACGAAAGTTAATGTGGAAAGGGGTTATATATCGACCTTCGGTGATTTAGTTAATCGACCACAGGCTCCATTAAAATTACCTTCAGTCATTGAAACATTTTTAATTACTATATTTGTATCATACTAGATACAACTAATTTAAACTAAGTAGTCATCTTCAGTAGTAATTAAACTGTTTTAATGATTACTGAAAATGACAATTCAGTGGGCGAAATGCGTATCCAATAGGATACAAATATAGTGATTAACATGTTTGAATTAATATTGAAGATTTTAACTTAGTTATTGAAATATTTATCTAATAAGATATAAATATTAATGTGGTAAATGTTTCTTTAACCTTTACCTTTTTAATTATGTATTTAGCAACATTCTCTAAAAAGAAATAATTTTATGAAAGGTCCTGGAATGCTGCGAGTTTGCGTTTGGAAATACGGTGGTCAAGAAATTAGACCTTCTCTATCCATTTGAATAAGTTTATCGAATTACTCACCCTTATCAATACCGTATTACATTAGAACCGCGTCATCGGACCGAGCAATGTTAAAAAACAAGTCATCAAGTGTAAGGAGGGGATTAAGTTGACTGACATGTTAAGTGACCTTAACATAAATCATTTAAAGAAATTAAATCTAAATTTCTTTCGATGTGGACGTTTCGAAATAGCAGTAGCAGTAGTGTAGGAGTGATTTTAGAATAACAAAAGATCTAGTTAAACACGATGAAGCAAAAAGACACACAAGAAACTTTAATTTGTCCAAATAGTATTGCAAACATAAACTTTTAAAGCTACTATTGACATTAATTACACTTTGGACAATCTAATGTATATAATATGAAGCGGGAAAATTTTTTTCAGAGTTGGCCATGAACGAAAAATATAAATGGAGCATTCGTGTTTGAGATAAACTCATATATGTATGTAAAGATTTTGACAGAATCTTCTGGCCTCATTTTAGTTGTCATATGGCAAGTAGCAGAATGCCAATTTTTTTTCCATGGCTAACTCTGAATAAATTTTATGTCTCACAACTTAATATTTTAAAGAGCGAACACAGTTACTTACGTCCATAAAATATTTTCAACCAAGGACATCTGTTTTCAAAAAAAGTGCAGTCAAACAAGTTAAGTGTAAACAACATAAAAAGTAGATCCTAGATTGTTTTTGATGAGTATAAAATCCAAGATATTTTTACAACGCCGAAGTTAACGTAATTCGACAAATTTTAGACAAATAAAGATATCATAACTAATTAATTGTTGACATTTAAAATATAAAGCGTTTCAAAATGCAATTTCACTCTTATACGATTCTTCTTCCCACCCGATCGATCATTCAAGCATATAAAACGAGCCAAGTCACACTTATTTTACTATAATTTAATGTATTATTTATTGTCAACGTTGATTGTGTACTTTTCCTTGCATTACAAAATAACAATTTGTGTGGTGAATATATTTTATTCACTTAAACAGTACAATTTTCACAATACGTCTGGTACTCTGACTAATTGCATAACATCTTTCTTTTTTACACGTGCTGTCAAATACGTGGTTACCAGAGCAGCAGGGATGCCATATATACATTAAAACCAGAGTAGGAAAAAATTCTGCTCGCGAGCACAATTTTATTTTTTTCGTTCCTCATAAAATTTGTATTCGCGAATATAAAAATAAAATTCGGGAAAAGAATATATATGTTTGTGACGGTGTGTAGTTATTGACAGAAGAAAAAAAATATGCGTCGACAAGGTAGATCTTTCACCAAAATATCAGGTTGTTACAAATGTAATGTCCGTTTTTTCCTTCAGTCTGAACTGAATCGCACCTGTGTGAAGACGCGTATGTTTTTGGTGAAAATTATTATTGTATTTGTAGAAAAGGGTATTTATTTTGAAGTGTGTACCTGGTCCATTTCATGAAAAGATTAATAAACCTGTCCTTGTCGCGCCTATGGAAATGCTGTCGACAAGAGATATTCGGGCAATTTACCTCTTTCAATTTAAAAAGGGATTAAATGCAGCTACAGCAACGCGAGAAATTAATCAGACGGTCGGTGAAACCACGTGTAATGAACGCACATTACGGCGATGGTTTAAAAAATTCAGCGAGGGAAATTTTGATTTGGAAAATGAGCCTCGCGGATATGCGCGTAGCACCGTTAATGACGACGAGCTGCGTGTAGAAGTTGAAAGTAATCCGTCGACAACAGTGCGTAGCCTTGCAGAAACATTTCAAGTGTCCATTGCCACCATTAGTAGTCACCTTTCTTCGATTGGCAAAGTGAAGAAACTCGATCGATGGGTGCCGCACCAATTAACGGAAGCCAATAAGCTCCGTCGAATAGAGGTGGCTACCTCTTTGGCTAATCGACAGAAACTTGAACCGTTTCTTCATCGCGTGGTAACGTGTGACGAAAAGTGGATACTTTATGATAATCGGAGATGGTCAGGACAATGGTTAGATCGAGGTGAAGCACCAAGACAGCATGCACGAGCATCGCTTCACCCGCGAAAGATTATGGTGACTGTATGGTGGACCAGTAAGGGTATTATTCACTATTCATTTTTGCAACCTGGTGAAACCATCACGGCAGCGTCCTATTGTGCCGAACTGGAAACTATGCATGGAAAAATGAGCCGCTTGCAGCCCTCACTAGTCAATAGACATGGACCCATACTTCTTCATGATAATGCAAGACCTTATGTTGCACGACAGACAATCCAAAAACTTTCGGAATTTGGTTACGAAATTCTCCCTCGCCCACCTTATTCACCTGACCTTTCGCCAACTGATTTTCATTTTTTCCGAAGTTTAGACAATCCCTTAAAAAATAGCGACTTGCCTGACCGGGAGTCTGTAATAGCAGTGTTTGAGCAATATGTGAGCCGTCAAAACCTAGATTTCTTTTCAAAGAGAATTTTTCAGCTTCCAGGCCGTTGGCAACAAACTATTGATGTAAATTTAGACCATTTAGCAGAATAAATATATATATTTTTTTAAATTTGGACTTTTTTTTATTCCTTACAAAATCGGACATTTCATATGTAACAACCTGACATATATGTAGCTAGGTATCAAAACATGAAAAATAGGTTTTAGCGGGTATTGTTGTTGATGACTAATAAATAGTATAACAAGAAGGAATAATTATTGTAAGATAATAAGCACTGTATGCATTAGGGTGTACATTCTTTGATGAAATATTTTTTTTTATCTAATGCGGCATTGCAAACAATTTTCCTTTTTTATTTATTACATTAATAAAATATTTTATATGTAAATAAAATTCACGAAAGCAATAAATGAAATTAACTAAACAAAAAACAAATTTATAGTATGAGTATATATACCACAGATCAGGTAACAGTGATATAGCTATTATTGAAACTATGAATTACACAGAAAAGTGTAATACTTTGAAAAGAGTAAATATATAGTTAGATAATGAAATTGTAAAGATTTTATGAATCTCCTTATAATTCTGTGATTAGGCAAAATACACTGAACGCATTAGCAAAAGTATAATGCAGAAAACGTCCTATGATTTCCTACCTGCTATTTGTACTTATGATTGTTTATTTGTGGCTTACCAAATTTTGTTTGAAATATATGTACCTACCTTTACGAGACTTAGACAAATTTTCGTTATTGAATTAACATTAAAACAAATTTTACTGTCCTTTGCAATACACAAATAGGCAATTAAACTAAATTCTTTGCACTTTAAAGCTAGGTATGCGTATATTTGAATTATACAGACTTATAATTATAAATTTGGTACCTGCCGAAATGAAACGAATACCTAATTACTTCCAACACTGATCTCTCTCTCGCTCTCTTTGTTGCTGTAACGCATCAAATATATACACCCTTTTTTGGATTTGTCATTTTTTAATTCTTTGTACATAGGTACCTACCTACCTATTTTTAATTCTATGGTGAATTTCATTTACTTTTCGATAGGGACTTTTTTCGCGAACAAAAAAGAAAAATTGTTTACAATATGAAATATAAAGTTTGTTCGAATTAAATTTCTTCGCAAAAGAAAAAAAAATTAATCATTCTTCATATTCTGCACAAAACCTGCCTATGTCTTAATTAAATTTCTTTTTTGTTTAGCTAAACACACACTCATCTTCGAAAACATTCCATAAACTTCTGTCAATGACTACACACCGTCACAAATATACATACATATACATATGCTTCCACACATACATATGTATGTATCAGTGTATACCCAAACAAAAAGAACTCAGCATGCCTAAGTTGAATGTTAAAAAGAATTTTTCTTTTTCATTCGTTTGTTTTTACGATCACAAAATTCTGTTCCCGAATTTTATTTTTAAATTCACGAATACAAATGCTATCTGCTTCTGGGTTTCCGGGCTGGAACCGCGTCACTAGTATATCTGCCGAGCATTTGAAAAGTTTTACAGTGTGTGTTTGGCTTTCGACTGTATAAATCTGGTACGAACTTTATTTCTCTGCGGGTTTTGACGTGCTACACTATGATCTGCTGATGATGACAACTGAGTTATCAAAGTTATCGTGAAATAGGGTTACATTTACCTTAATTGATTAATTTAAAAATTTTGGAAATTCATTCGATTTCCATGCAGGAAGGGAGAAGACACTTACAGCTGCAACTCGTCTGTCGATACAAGAGAGGAGTAAGATAGATATACCAGTATGATGCATGCGGGACACATATATAAAAAAAAAATATAAGATTTAGTTTTCGTGGTTTAAATAAAAGACGCTATTGAATCTATTAAGAAATGAACGTAAAATACACAAGCAAACTAATGCAACATCCGATGAAACGAAATCGAAATATAACGTTACACTAAGGATATACGAACTTACGTAAGCAGTCGAATATACGAATTATACAGGGTTCTTGAAAAATAAAATAAATATATATGGTAGAGTTCAGCTGTAATGAGATTTCTTCTTATGGGGTGCCGTAAAAAACTGAGTATATAAAAACAAATGGAACCAGTTCCTTCTATGAGAAATAGTGAGAAGGTATGAAATATGCATTCTGCATAATGGTGGTCATTTTAAGCATTTACTGAAATAACTTCAACTACTAACTGTTCACTTGTTTTTTTTTACTAAATATTATGTTAACTTTACAATTTTGTTATTATTTCGGCGTCATTTGTCTTTATTTCTTTTCTATTTAATTTTTTCCGCATTAAAATAGTTTTTCAAAGCTAAATTAGTTACAATAATTAAATTATTTCAGCTCTAATAAAAAAGGTAGAAAAGGCAACTGTGTCAAACCTTAGTACTCTTAAAATTACCAAGTAACTTTGCTAATTTAATTTGTATCTTCAAAACTAAGAAATTTTTCCATATACTGAGATAGAAAACAAACACCCTGTACACAACAGGAAATACATTTTAAAATTAATAAATTTATAAACTAAAGTTTGCACATGAAAAGGATATTATTTCGAGTTTTGTCAATTCAATGGAATGATTCCAAAGATTCTCCAAATTACGCTTGTAATAAAATTTGAAAAAAAACATTTTAAATAAAATTTATGCGACTCGTGGAAAATAAAATATTGCTTATTATATGCTCGTACGTAATTAAAAACATTTTTTTATAGAGACACTTAAAACGATAACAATCTACTTACAATACTATTACGAAAAAGCTAATTTAAAATTAGAAGATAAAAAGGAAAAAATCCCCACGAGTTGAGTTACCTCTCGTATTCATCCATGGTCCCGAAGTAAGAGAACACCGACACACACACTAATATAGCGAACATACTATCACTGATATACATGACGCCGGTATCCGAATGGGTCAAATAACAATGTACTAAAAAAAAATCACTTCCACTATCCACATGCAATCTACTCGACGCAAACTAGATTACAGTCGCTGCAATACTTTCTACCCGCGTAGAAACCATTAAAGTGTCGAAAGAAAGGTGCACACCACGCCAGCATTCCACGAACAAATGAAGTAAATACCACGGGTTTGATCCCTTACATTTATTACCTGCACAGGGGGGAAATTGATTGCAAGTAGTTATCGCGCGACAGCTCATTAAGACGACCATTTTAAAATTACACAAAACAATTTCAAGTTCTTACTAATTGCAGATGAATATTTTTAAAGCAGACCTATTTGACCGCAATTACGGGCCGATAAGGTGCACATATCTACGGCGATATTAATAATGTTGAGCCTTCAGTAAATACAATTATTTTTTTATAAATCATGTGCATTATAGTTACGAAAGTAAATACGCATAAATATATATTATGCGTATTCATTTTCGTTGTTGCATTATACACTGTTGCTCGTGGATGTTCGGGCAATTAATGAAATTTTTAAAACGTAAAAATCGCAGAAAGGATATAAAACGGAAAAAAAATTGATTGCTTCTATTATTCCACATAAACAATAAAGAAATGATAGATAAATAAATAAATATTGAGAGAGTGTATTTGTGTTTATTTTATTTCACACTTTCTTCTCATCGAAGTATCTGCCTCCTGCATTCATTATAACTCGCGCAACTCGCGGCATTCAGTTAGTAGATTTTTAAGAATTTCTAATGGAAATTGTGTCCCATTCCTATTGAAGAAGTTGCTAGAGTCGTGGCTTTGAAATTGGAAATGTTATCTAATTTTTTCTGTCCATTCCAACGACATTTACATAAAAAAATTCTAATTTTAATAACTTTATACATCGTACATATATGTGCAATGCAAATCGGATATTTTTGAGAAAATTTCTGTAATTCGAATCTTCCTACAGTTCTTAAATGAAAACCCACCGTAGGTTATTATTACTCGCATATAATAATGCGCTTTAACGATGCTTAACTGAAAAATTCTTATTTCAACCGTTTTATACATTATATACGTAATAAATATTTATTTATAACTTTTGAAAACAATTTTTAGCTCATTCCATACAACTTTATGGCACATTAGAAGGAATTGAAATAACTATCCCCGTGGTCTAATGGTGATGGCATATTCCCGGAGAGAATGAGATCATGGGTTCGAGCCCCACGCGCAGAACAGAAATTTTTTCAAAAATTTCTGCTTCAGAAATGAAATATATGAAGCGGTTAAAATTAGAGTTTTTCAGGTTAGCACAGTAAAAGAGCATAATTATAAACATTTATTAGATTACTCGAATATCTTCAATAGTGGTTGAGCATGCCGAAATAATATTGTTAATAAATTGTTAATAAATAGGTTGTTTCGTCTTAAGCCGAAAGTTTTATTTAATTTTTTATTTTGTTTGTTTTGAGTCAACATATATTTATTTAATTTACATTTTAATGATCATTTAAAGCCATATTATTCTTAAAAATATTATCCTAGAGAGTTTTATTTTTCTATTATTATAACTTAGTTGTGCAATTACATACATATATAAGCCTAAGTACATTTCACATTAAATTCTCATGCTATTAATATTTTAATATTTATTTTTAAGATCATAATGGCCATTTAGAACTAAAGGATTACAATAGTCATTGTATATTTACTAGGTATCGGACATTTGCCATATTAAATTTACCATTAGTATAGGTTTATTATCGTAATCCTCTTATGTAGATTCGTAGACTAGTTTAGGTTTATTACGGTTCGGGTATTTCCACCCTATTGCTATGTACATACAATAACTGTAGTTGAATTTGATGGAGCCTGTGGTTGATTGACTTGATCAATAAGGTTGATATATAACCCCTTTCCACATTAACTTTTGTAAATTCTGTATACGCATTTCGACAACTAAGTTGTCATCATCAGCAGATAATTTCAAAGTGTCGTACCTGGTAAAACACGGCGAAAAACAACTGTACGAAAATCAAACTCCATTATAAATTTCTTTAAAAATTTAAATTAAATTAAATTATGTATCTATCATTACGTAGTAAAATTAATTTAAATCTATACAAACCGTAAATAAGTGATTAAGTATACCCGACATATGTATTTACTAAATGTTGACCAATTTAATTTCCTTATTTCCTAACTGGAATGATAGATATCTCATTGGAAGTATCAGAATTCCTATTAATTTCTTGTAAGTTCGGCTCCGAAGGAAGTAATACCTAAAACTAGGACTCTCTAAATTAGAGCGACACACCAAGATTCTTTGCATGATTCGAAAGATGGGGTTGGTTAACTTCAATACCATGCATGTGGAAAAAATCTGACTGTTTTCAAATGCCTCATCCAATCGTATTATTCTTATGAAATTGGTATTGATAATCCGATCCAATGTCGAAAGAAAACCTATTTCGTAATAAAATGCTAATCTATATCACTCATTAACAGTTCAAATTTTAGCGACCAAATTACTAACGAAGATGAATTTTCTAAACTTTTTATATATATGTCGAACGTACTTGAGCGGATCACCTAGAGGGCACAAAAAAAAGAAGAAGAAGAAAGCAATAAATTCGGGCTCGTTATTAAATTATTACTTAAAATAACTTTAAAAGGAATGTATTAAACAATTAAAAACTGTGAGTTAATCCTATTCGTAACAAGCTTATGACGGAACATCTTAGAGGGCGTTACCATGTCCTCTCAAGAGAATAATTATTTATAATAAACAAAAAATAAGGGCTGCAAGTTAAACTAGAGAATTAAATAAAAAGTAATCTCCAAAAATAAGAAAACATAACAACATAGAGCCGTAATGAAATAAATTCATATATCGAGCAATAAAAGTGAAAGAATATGTAAAATGTCCAATCTTGATATTCGCAAAAAATATTAACACAAAAATATCCATTGCTGTACACAAAATATGAACGAAATAATAACTTTCCGGAAAATCATACTCTATTAAGAGTAAAAATGAACCAGAATGTAAAATAAACACGTAACACAATGTTTCACCAAATCAGCCACATCAACCATACATAAAATTAAGAAGCAGACTTATTGGGTTGTCGGAAAAGTCACGAATAATGGTGCATTCTTGCAATAGATGGCGGTAATTCATTATTACAAGTTCTAAGGTCACTCGACATAGTATAAAAATAGACTATGCTATGCCATATAACAATTAACAGTCTAACTACATTTTGACAAAAATTTGAGCGATGTGGTTGGACGTTTGAAATGTTATGGAATGTGCATTTTCGGCATATTTTTCTCTATTGCTTCCGTAAAGGGAAGAACGCGCCTCAAACTTATGAAAAGTTGCGTCAAATCCACAGTGTTCCCGAAATTCCATAGTGGACTTGCATCATTTTCACTATGACATTGATTTATGGGCTTTTAACATAGTTCTTGTTATTAATTGTGCTGTGTTCATTGTCTTTTAATTTTGTTATAACAATATATTATAACATTCTTGCAAAACCGCAATGTGTTTAATTCTTTTTCAAAAACGATTTCTTATTATATAACTTCAACGATATATAATTTTTATGGCACTGCATTATTTTAACTGTGAATCACTAAAAAGTATAGACACACAAAAACGCGGTATAATTTTGTTAATTTAAAAATCTTTGTGCATAAATTTGCAATGTGCAATAGGAAAGGAACATGCACGTACTCATAAATATTAATATATTTTTAAAAAGCTTTAGAAAAAAAATCCATTAAATAAAAATATGTATACAAAAACCCTGAAACGTCATTATATAAACTAAGTAAGTGTTTTATTATCCTCTACTGGTCGAAAAACTCAGACACAAAAGGATAAAATCGATAGAATCAAACGACAAACATATTACAAAAGAAGAGAATACATTTACACAGATATGTATCAAATACACACCAAGTGTGAACGTGTTGTGTATGATTCTATTCTGAGTGTTTTACCGTATGTCCAGGTGGGACTCCGTGATTAATTATCTACTGATGATGACAACTTAGTTGTCGAAAGGCGTATACAGAATATGAACATTGTTGTGTTGAGGGGGTTTTATTTACTTTTCCTGATTAATTCCATTAACAACGGTCTCCATTAAAATTTAATATTTCAATTATAATATAAATCTGTGCCTGAATTTGACAGTAATGAGCCGAAAACCTAATTGCGATACGTGGGAATGGAATTAAATATTTCCAAAGATTCTAATAATCGCATTTTGATAAAGCATTTGGGACTGAGAAAGATTTGTGCACAGTTTGTAGTACACAAGCTAACTGAATTCGACATTGTGCAAACTTGATTAAAGACTCAAAAAAGATCAAAAACTTCAGGTATTCTATTGTAACTGGCGATGAGACGTGGTGTTTTCAATATGATCCAAAGATAAAGCGTTAAAGCTCTAAATGGAACCATCCAAGAGAAGAAAGACCGAAAAAAAGTCGTTTGGAGAAGTCAAAAGCGAAGACGATGTTGATTTGTTTTTATGATTCGATGGGCGGCATAGTGCACAAAAAGGTTGTACCAACTAGTCAAAGAATCAATGCTGTATATTATCTTGGTGTTATATCAATATCATGTAAATGGTAGCTGGCGTTTGTTACATGATAATGCGCCATCTCATCGCTCGACGCATATCACTGATTTTCTAACTACAAACGGCATTTTAACCATCAACCATTCACCGTATTCACCGGATTAGGCCCCCTGTGATTTCTGTCTACACTCAGCGCAACATGAATAGGACCACCCGACTTGTTGCAAGCTTTCGGTGGTTTGAAAAACAATTCATTTACTAAAAATACAATGCAAGTTTGTAATGGTATGATATGGCAAATAATACGCATTATTGCGCAATAGTGCAATAGTGCAATTATGCATTGGGTGACGTAAGTACCACATACATATAAAATGCACCGCGCCGGTTGGATACGACCAGTATTTAATAGTAAGCTACCGGATGAGTGTCGAGTTACTACGTGTATCCGGATAAACAAACATCTGTAATTAAGGGTATTGTGCAACGATGGGACGACAGAAGTGCTTAAGTATGGAAGAAATTGGAAAAATTAAAGCGTTCCATCAAGAAGGGTATTCCTCAAGGGCTACTGCAAAGAAAATAAGTCGATCACACCAGGTTGTGAACAATTTTATTAGGGATCCCGAGAATTATGGAAAACGTTTTAAAGGGCGAACAACATCCGTTACAACTAAGAGAGAACGTCGAGCCATATTACGCGAAGCATCGAATTCGGCATTAACGGCAAGACAAATCGCGAATAACGTTGGAACGAATGCATCGGTAAGAACTGTACAGAAGTTACTGAAGACCTGTCCGCATTTAAAACGTTTGAAAATTCAACGACGGCCTCCTTTAAGGGAATTTCAGCGCACTGCACGTCTTCAGTTTGCTCAAGCAAAAATGGGGTGGACAAGAGAATGGCAAACTGTTATTTTCAGTGACGAGAAGAAGTTTAATTTAGATGGCCCGGATGGGTTTTCTTATTATTTCCACGATTTACGTAAAGATGAAGTGATTCAGTCACGAAGGCGAGCCGATGTTGGTTCAGTCATGGTATGGGGAGCTGTTTCCTATAACAGACCTGTTGATTTAGTAATAGTGAAGGGCAGACAGAATTCGGAAAAGTACGTCCAGCTGCTGCAACAAGTGAAAGACAAATTTTCCAACGTTATGGCAGGTGGGCCATTTATTTTCCAACAGGATAATGTCAGTATTCACACCGCGCGCATTGTTCGACGCTGGTTTCAAGAACAAGGCATGGAGGTTCTCGATTGGCCATCGCTCTCCCCGACCTGAACATCATAGAAAATGTTTGGGGATGGTTGTCGCGTAAATTGTACTCCAATGCTACCCAATTCAGTTGCGCTGACGAACTAGAGCAGGCGCTGAAACGAAGTTGGGTGGAACTTCCCGTTGACTACTTGAGAACCCTGTATAATTCCATTCCATCCCGACTATTTGAGGTTATAAGAAATAATGGCAAAAGTACTCATTATTGAACAATAAAGTATTTTGTTATTGCAAACGAATCTTTTATTTTGTAGATTGGTCGTATTCAAGTGGCGTTTAATTACTCTACTTATTGTCATTAGTAACGTACATTTGCACTGACTTTTACAAAAATTATATTTGGTACCTACATACATCTTTTTATCAACCCTCTTATTTTCGAAAATAACAATTCCAGCGCGCTACCATGTTTATACCAACTACAAATGTCATATATGCAGTTGGTCCTATTCATGTTGCGCGGAGTGTATACTCTAAACTACATTTGCCGATGAAAGGACAGCGTTATGTCGACGTCGAAGACATTAAAAAGGCGTCAACAACGATCTTGAAGGACATGTCTAAAAATGAACATAAAAATTCATTCAACATATTGGTTGACCGTGCAAAACGTTGTAATGAAGCCGAATGCGACTACTTTGAATAAAATAATTGAATTTTACTAAAATAGTGTGCCTTTGTTTTTATTTTAAAAAGGTTCGATTTTCTCTGCGACAGACTGTGTATGATTTCCTTTTATCAGTTCCTACGTATTACGTATTTTACTTCATACAAAAAAATTCCATTGACTTTGCAATTAATAAATTACAATAAACAATAACGGTTTCAATCGTCGTTGACATTTTTAACAAGTCCAACTGTGTATTATCTTAATGTGTTCAGGATGATTTATTGTCACAACAAACACTATATGATGTAATTGGCGTCAGACTTTGCCAATCTTATACGAGAGAGTCACTTAGCAGATGTACATACATATATGTATATCGTACATTTAACGATATCTCCACATGTAGTAAAACATTAAAGAATTATGCGTGTGTAATTCGTATGTACAGAAACACATATACGTACATATTAATATAGATTAGATCACCAGACGGGTGATTCCTTCATTAAAACGTTGAAATTTCCAGCAATGTTGACAAGTAAAACAACGACCATTAAGTAATAATTTAAAATTGATAACATGTTCTTAATCAGGTTCAGAATGGCCTGGGTTGTTTATCCTTGGCAAGTAATCAATACTCTAATAGTTGTACTTAGATATTTAGTTCAAAAGCTTCGTGTTCAATTTCAAAACTGTACATTTTAACGTTCTCTTTTACAAAGTAGTTACTTTCTGTTTAATTTACAATTTATGTGTCCGTTTTCTAGATTTTTGAGAACATTGCCTGTTAAAATTTATTAAAACGAAAAGAAAGTTAAACCGGTTTTGATGTAAATATCTTAAAAAAAATTGAGATTTTTCGTTAGAATAAAAAGCTGTGAATTTAGCTTTTATAGTGCGGAAAATAATAGTTGCTAACTAGCGGAATATAAACTGTACACTTTTTACAGAAAAAACATCAATCATTCTCATTTCGACATTCTCAATAAAAAAGTAAGAAAAGCCCCACCAAATTAATATTTGTCCCCTTGATGCGTATTTCTATAAGTAGATTGTCATCTTCAATAGAAAATAAACAGAGTGTTGGAATATGGGCGGCAAAAAAACGTGAAACACTCTACTCGAAGTACACACAAACACTGAATTTCACAAAAATCTATTTAGTCACCTTCATTCCTTGAAACTAACTCACGTTTCTAACCTAATACACACACACCTCCACGTCCACCGTTGATTTATTTTCATTGTTAATTAATTTTAGGCTATCTGCAGTTGTAGTACGATTCGTTTCTAAAACATGTCGAGCAACTCTTGATTTTTCCGGTCACTTATCATTTTATATATGATATATCTATGGTCTTTCTAACGACTTACTATTGAACATTTACTATTCTCGTATCTGTCGCATTTCCTAAAAAAGATACGACAGAATGTCCTGACAGGAAAGTAAATTGAAATCCACGTTCTTTTTAAAACTAATATTTAACATTTTTTGTAACTGTATGATGCTATAAGCAAATACATTTTTCGTCAAGATTTAATTCATGTAATCGGCAAGTGGAATCACGTATTGTTTTCTTAAGCTAGTATAATTAATTTATTAATTATCTCCGAATCGAAACCATTACATCTCGAAATATTCTTAATAAAATTTAATTCCCTTTCGTATCTCAGTTTGGTTAACAGGAGACTTTTAGCCTTTAGAGAAGATAAAAGAATAGTCTTGAAATAACAAAATGCAAACAAGCTCATTCTAACTCTGAGGATAAACACTCCATTTGCACATTTGAAAGTTCACATTTTGATATGGCTTTTCGAGTTTTTTCATTAAGCCAGAATACATTTTAAGTTTAAAATCGTTTTCGGGAGTTTTGAAAATGCCAATGCAAGAGCATTGAAAGTCATCATACGATGACTTTCAAAAATACCAATTTTTGCCTTTTTAAAAAAAATTAGGTTTTCGTGACAATAAAAAATTTTGAATTAAGCCTTTAGAGTAGATAGAAGAGTAAATGTTTTTTGAAGTATTAAACTAAAATAGGTACAAACTCACTTCTTTTTATGTCGAATTCATTCAAACTTCTAAACTTCATTTACACATTCTCAAGTTCGCATTTTGACATGTTTTTTGAGATGACAACTTGGTTGTCGAAATCTTTATTTAAAAGGGGTTATATATTAACCTTAATCAAGTCAATAAACCACAGGCTCCATCAAATTCAACTTTGACTTTAAAGTCGTTTTTAGGACCTACGGAAATTCCAACACACGAGCATTCATTACCATATGATGACTTTTAAAAAATACCAATTTTTGCGAGTGTACCCCTGAAATTTTTGTCAAAATAAAAAGTTTTGAATTTAGTCTCTCATAGTGCATAGAAGAATAGTTCCGAAGCAACAGAATACAAACTCACATCTTTTTATGGCAAAGTCATTCAAACTCTGAATATAATGAATCCATTTATACATTAGAAAGTTCACATTTTGACATGCTTTTTTTGAGTTTCTTTATTAAGCTAAAATAGGTAGACAAGCTTGACTTTAAAGTCGTTTTTAGGACCTGCGGGAATGCCAACACACGAGCATTCATTACCATATGATGACTTTTAAAAAATACCAGTTTTTGCGAGTATAACCTTTTGAAAAAAATCAGATTTTTATCGAAATAAAAAGTTTTGAATTTGGTCTTTCATAGTACATAGAAGAATAGTTCTGAGGCAACAGAATACAAACTCACATCTTTTTTGGGGTGAAATAATCCAAACTCATTTACACACTACATTGGTGTAATTAATCTTTTGATTCCAATATATTACTTTATTAAATAGTTTTTAACTGCCTTTTTACGTTAAAGCAAACAATTGTTTAATTTTTTAAAAATAATATAAAATATTCGTTTAATAAGATATTTTAAGCACCCTTTTTTCAGAAAATTCGCCGCAAGTGTCCCGTTTCCTAAACATTAACTCGTCCACAAATCACGTCTTATGAACATTGAATTTTAATTCTATTCTATACGGTAAACGGCACTGCTTTAATATCTTTAATATCTAAACAAATTTTTAAAAAGATATATAGATGTATGGACGTAACTACGTATGTATGTATAGGTATGTGAAGACATTTTTTTTACCCGTCATTAATATTCAAACATTGTCCCTAACGTGAAAGAAAAGAGAAAGAGCATATTTTATGTGAAAAAATTATTTCAAATAAATATAAAATTAGTTTCGTATTCATTTTAAAGAAAAAAATTTTAATTTAATTTTAAAATCGCTTGTCGATCACAAATACAACTCGAACAAAAAAAATACAAAAAAATCCATCTCCTGACTTATTTTTAATGAAGTTTTCTCTGCGAAAACATTTCATGCATCTTTTTTATAATGCAATTTAATGTCAGAGCATTAACCTCTCGCTAATTACAAAAACAATTCTAAAAAATCGTCCGTCGAAGTAATTTTAATAAAACGCATTTGTGAAAAACAGTTCCTGGATTTTTTTGCTAATGCGGTCTTATGCCCGAATCTTGATTGGAAGTTAGACGCGTACGCGGTCGACTATTCGCGATAGCAGTCCACGTTGACTGCCGTTCCGTCACCAAGCCACTCCCACCCCGGCAATCTGCTTGCATGCTAAAGACAAGGAACGTAGTCCACGTTGACCGCTCGGATCTATCCAATCGCAATTATTAATTTGCATTCAAGTACCAATTAAATGACGGTAATCTAGATATTAAAGTATTTTGGTTCCTAATTATTATTTGAAGTTTTATAATGCAATCTTTTAAATTACATGAAAAGCATATTTGCGAAAATGTATTTATCTTCTTTTCAAAAAGCACGGCATCTTATTTCCGTAAATATGAACGGTTAAATAATAAATATCTATCTTATTATCTCATGAAAATGTTGCCGGAACAGTCCTAAGGACTGACAAGATACACGATACAATATTCGAAAACCCAGCGATTACAATGTAATGTGCGTAGTATTTTTCTAGGTGAATTAAATTGTTTGTACTACATCTAACAATAACTACTTTTGACAGGCGACATTATAATTTGTCATCTTCAGTGTTTGCCTATATTTTTTAATAAAAGCTAGACTAATTTTGTATGGATATATAAAAATTGTTTCCTTTTAGCATTTTATGTGCTTTTTCTTTAAAAATAAATAATTTAAACTTTACATTGGCTGCTCTTACATAACATTTATAACATACAGTTGCATATGTTACGATGTTATTTCAGAAACGATTAATTTTATGAATAAGTTAGGTTTTTTGAAATAACAATTTTTTAAAAAGACATCTATTTCTTATCGAAGTCTACAATATACTAACTGCATATTTCATGTTATTTCTAAACAAGAACACAACAAATTTTATCTACTTGAATACATAGATTATGTCACAGACATTTCTTGGAATTATGGTTACTTTATAGTACAGCAATTTGAAAAAAATGCGATTTTCGTCAAAATATAGTTTTGAATTTAGTCATCGTGGTACAAAGAAGAGTTATTCTGAGATAACATAATACAAATTGGCCACGTTTGCATGACAAAATCATGCAAACTCTGAAGATAATGAATCCATTTACACATTCGAAAGTTCACATTTTGACATGGTTTTTTGATTTTTTTATTAACCCAAAATAGAAAAAAAAAATTCTGACTTTAAAATCGGTTTAGGAACATCGACAATGCCAACGCACGAGCATTCATGAACATACAACGACTTTTCAAAAATATCAATTTTTGCGAGTGTACCCCTTTGAAATAAATGAGATTTTTGTCAAAATAAAAAGTTTTGAAATTAGTCGTTCATAGCACATAGAAGAATAGTTTTAAGGTAATAGAATACAAACTCACACCTTTTATAGCGAAATCATTCAAACTCTGAAAATAATGACCCCATTTATACATTTGAAGGTTCACATTTTGACAGGATTTCTTGAGTTTCTTTATTAAATCAAAATAGGTAGACAAGTTTAGACTTTAAAGTCGTTTTTAGGGCTTTCGGAAATGCTAACACACGAGCATTCACTAACATACAACGACTTTCCAAAAATACTAATATTTGCGAGTGTACCCCTTTGAAAAAAATTAGATTTTTGTCAAAATAAAAAATTTTGTATTTAGCGTTTAGAGTAGATAGACGAGTAGTTCTGAAGTAATAGAATACAAACTCACATTTTTTACCAATGGCAAAATCATTTAAACTCTGAAAATAGCATTTACATGTTCGAAAGTTCACATTTTAACTTGGTTTTTCAAGTTCTTTTGTTAAACCAAAATAGGTGGATAAATTTTGACTTTAAAGTCGTTTTCAGGACCTTCTAAAATACCAACGCACGAGCATTTATTAATATGCAATAGCTTTTCAAGAATACCTCTTTAAGAAAAGACTTCATCTAAATAGAAAGTTTTATATTTAGTCTTCGCACAATACATAAAACTGTAACTCTAAACTAGCAGAATACAAACTCACTGCTTTTTATAGCAAATCGTTCGAACTCTAAAGATAATCCGTTTTGATATGGTTGTTCAAAATCTTTTGTTCTCGCGCAAATAACTCGAAAGAGTTCGATCAATTTTTGTGTTTTGAAAAAAAAATCTAAATACTTGGCTATAATTCGCAAGCAGTAAACAATATTCTGTACGAGATCTATCCAAAAATAAAAAATTGATTTCACAAATAACTAAGAAGTTATTGCTTAAACTTTGATAAACTAACAACGATATTATACAGAAAGTTATACTTGAGTTGTTTTTTGTCACGTTTCGAACAACCGCATTTAGATAACCCAGTAAAATTACATTTAGAAATTCACGTTTAAAAGCATTTTAAACTCTTCTTAATGCAAACAGAATATTAGTTAGAGCAAATATAAATCAATAACATACTACCGACAGAAATAGATAAGAGAAGGTCACTTGAGCAGAATAAAAAAAAACAAGGTCATGTGTTTTGGAATTTTTCAGGAAAAATGTCAAAAATTTTAATTAAAGCAATATATTTAGCTTATCTATGTATGTATACCGTGGGCAGCAAACTAGCAAATACATCGCGCAAACTTGTCGAAACGAAAATATTTTTTTGCAAGAAAAGGAAGTACATAACAATTACCGATGAAATAATGTCATTATTTAGTCAATAATAGTTTTGTAAATTTTGTCTTTCGTTTAGTACATACATGCCTTTATAAGAAAATACACGGCGACGTGTTCCCAGAAAGATACCTGAAACCAGCCGCCTATCATAATCGCAAGCTTGGGAACCGCATCATGGACTCGATCTCAAAGATTGCTATAGTTGACAAATTTTGTATAAATAAATACATACATATAACGTACTATAATATTAGAATATTAATTTACATTCAACTACTTTATTCTACTTATACCTTCGGACAATACGTATAAATTTATAAGTTAATAATAGTTTATACGTCTGATGAAATATTACCCAAAAAAAACGTTTAAATTAAAAATATGTACATAAATTATCATTAAAAAGACAAAAACATCAAACAAACGGTATTTGGACGACGATCAATGTATAATTTCGACACCTAAATAATGTGTTATGTTGATCTTATAAGACCATGAATATCTTGCTCGAAATAGTTATTAATTGAGATTTTGGAGACATTGTTTAATTCTCAAATATGGAAGAGGAGAACGTCCCATTTTTTGGTAGCCAATTTTTCAGTAAGAGTTGTTTGCTTAAATAATGAAACATTTTGACTGGAAAAGTGTCTATAAATACCTTTTTCTGTTTTTCCACATTTATCCTGAACCTTAGTGCTTAGAATAAATAAAAAAAAACTATGGAATAAATAAAACACTGTCGAAATTTAGAGTGTTTTATTTATTCCTTAGTTTAATGGAATTTCACAAAGTAATGACCTCAACAATCGACTTAGTGTTTAGCCTCTATGTTCGGAAAGATGGAAGTCAACCGTCTCTTCAACACAAATTTCATTCTTGATGATCATGAAAATATGGTCGACACAGGGCAGCTGTTACTCTCGAAGCTACATCAAATGTAAATCGAGTAAATTAAATGTATCAGAAATTAACTTTGTATTACTATTATTTTCATTAAAATATACATTAAAGTGCCCCGCTGTAAGAACATAACCACCGACAAACGACACCCAAGAAAAGCCTTACGATCTTCTTTCTCCGCTACGATCTTTCATCTTTACGATCGCGATGCGGTTAGCAAAACCTGTTGCTGTGTCGTGAAAATCGCCAAAAACGTCTACAGTGGGTCGAAACTTATAGAAATTATTTTTTTTAATGTTATATCTTCTTATTATTTCTGTTTTTATATCGAACAATAAATTTTCTTTTCCATTATTACCGTTTTTAATTACGTTTTTATAATTCACTAGTTGTTCTAACTTTTATGACTGGTAGTGTGCCAGGTTGTCCAGTAAATTTTGTATTTCGATAAGAGGTGGCGCTAATAGGTTCGACGTTTTTTTTTCTTCTAAAAATGGTACTGTTTTTTTATGAACATGACTGAAGTTTTCTCATTTTATAATTTCTCATTCGTATATTTACAAGTGTTGACGTGTCAGCATGTTTTTACAATAGAAAAAATTGAAAATTGTACGGTAACAAAATCCTTATTTTTTTGAAGGTGTAGCACCAAAACAAATTCATGTGTATAAAGACTCTTCACTTTCGATTAGAAGAGTAAAAAGATGGGTTGCTGAATTTAAACGTTGTCGTACAAGTCTTGAAGATGATCCACGTGAAGGATGTCCGTGTTGGACACGTGTTGATGCACGTGTTGTGCATCAACCTCAAAAATCGTAGCAAAAATACATGATATGGTTTTATAAAATCGTCGATTAACCGAGAGAGATTTAGTAGAAGCCTTGGGCATCTCATAATAAAGTGTGGGCAATATTTTGGCTAAATTTTGGCTTTTAGAAAGTTGTGTACAAAATGGGTGCCGCATTCGTTAACAATGGAATAAAAACACATTTGAATGCAATTTTCTCAGCAATATTTGAAGCGTTTTAAAAAGAATAAAAACGATTTTGTGCGTCGTTTCATGACTACGAATGAGACTTGGATCTACCACCAAGATCCCCAATCAAAACAAGAGGCTAAGGAGTGGTGTGAACCCGGTACTTCGATTCCAAAGCAACTTAGGATCCAGATATCGGCCAAGAAGATGTTAACATTAGTTTTTTGGCAAACAAAAGGAGTTTATATCGTGGACTACCTCTAAACTGGTAAAATAATAAACTCAGATTATTATTGTAACCTTTTGGATCAGCTGGATGTAAAAATTTGCGAGAAACGACCTGGTTTACAGAAAAAAAAAAAAAAATTCTCATCCAGACAGCGTACCTTCTCACATATCAAAAAATTCATGGGTGGAAAACGATTTTCATCGAACGGAGGGGTAATAGCAGCTGTGCAAGCGTACTTTGAAAATGAAATCCATAAATTAGAAGATCACTAGAATAAGTGTATTGAAGTTCAGGGATGTTATATTGAATAATGAAATGGTATTTCAAACCATAAAATCGTGTTTTCCTTATGGAACGGCAAAACTTATTGAACAACCTGGTATAGTTTGTCATATTGAACTTGCGTTATTCTAAAGAGAAATTTGACGGGAACGCAATCATGAACTCGTCAAAAACACATGATCAAATGTTCTTCAATTTTTCTTTCACCATTGATTAATGTATTGATTAGTAATGTTGCTTTTCGAATATTACTTGTACGCCTTGACAATTCTTTGTTTAAACTTACTCAAAAACAGTAAGTCATAATCAAAATATGTAATAAAAGCATAAACAAAATTAGGCTTTGTAGTACAAACACAACGCCTGGAAATATATGCGTACGTATTTCAACATAGGATGTGTATACTGAAGATGTTTTGAAACTGAGACCATTAACTTACTACACATTCCAAGGTATAGTAAATATTGTATACAATAAGTCATTCGTCAGCATTACAATTACAATCAGATACAGCTGTTAATAAATACATCATAAAATCCTACGTGTAATATTAACATCGAATTCTGTTTTTCTACACACGCGGAAAATTGGGAGAAACTCTAAATTTAAATCAAAAACAGATACGACCGTTAAACTCGCAGAATTAAATATACAAACAGGAGATTTGGAAATATACGCGAACACTAAATATTACTAATTAACACTTTATTACGACGCTGATATTTGCAAACGCATGTGACTATAGTACTATTGAGTGTAACTACTAATCGAGGAATTTAAATCATTTTTAATATTGTATTATGACACAAAATTGTTTCATTCATTAATACGTTACTGTACTGATTGTGTGTACATATTTATTTCTCCATAAATATATTAAATATACTTTCGTCAATATAAATAAAGCTTTTTTGATACTCAATTTACTTTCAAAAAAACTCTTCTGCAAAATTCTTTTCTTTTTATTTCCTTTATTCACCTACAAGCATAAAGATCAATAGATACTGTTCATCCACGAAAATTATTACCAAATGTCTCAACGTTCCTCCGCCTTATACTGCAATTGTACCTCACGTTTATGTCGGAGATGTTGCCTATTTATTACTAAATAATTTAATGACACTTTTCAATATTTCAATACTAGAAATTTGGATGCCGAACATTTAGCTTTACACTTAGCTTTTACGAGTAATACGTACATTTGACATGAGTAATGCCAAATTTCGTATTCTTTGGAAATCAATAGAAACGTCTCCAGATTTAAAGTGTGATATTAAATATTGTATACATAATGCATTTTACGCAATATGTGTGTGTGTGTTTTTGATATGGAAGGAATAATATGGACCGTAAAAAAATTGGAATACTCTGTGACAACTTTCAAGGAGGGCACGAAAATAATATGTCAACTTTACGAGGGAGCGTTTTTATATTCGCGGAATGGGGGACAAGGGGTGGAAATAAAAAAAACAAATTATTTTTCTTTTTCAATATATTCACCTGCAAGACGGATACATTTTTCACATCTTTCAATTAATTTATTTATACCCTCATAAAAAAATGATTTCTCTTTATCTGCAAAATACGCCGAAACTGCCTCCTTGACTTCATCATCGGCAGTAAATTTTTTACCCCGCAGCTCTTTTTTCATTTTCGGAAACAGGTAATAATCACTCGGGGCCAGCTCTGGGCTGTAGGGTGGGTGATTCACAATTTCGAAGCCCACCTTATGCAAGGCAGCTAACGCAACGCGGCTCTTGTGGACGGGCGCGTTGTCGTGCAAAAGCAGAACACCTTTTGTCAATTTTCCCCGTCTTTTCTCGTTAATGGCTTCTTTTAGTCGCTCTAATATTGAAGCGTAATATTCTCCGGTTATAGAAACACCTTTATCTTTATAATCAATCAACAATATTCCTTCCGAGTCCCAAAATACCGTTGCCATGAGTTTCCCAGCTGATTGTGACACTTTAAATTTCTTGGTAGGTGCTGTGCCCTTTTTATGCCACTACATGGAGTCTTGTTTGGACTCAGGTTCATAATGATGAACCCAAGTTTCGTCTCCAGTAACAATTCCACTCAATACACCATCCTTGTCTTCATTACAGAGGTCCAAAAATGGACGCGAACACTCTACGCGCTGTTGTTTTTGCGGCGGCGTGAGCATTCTCGGCACCCATCTTGCGCTGACCTTAGACATGCCGAGATGATCGTGTAGGATTTTAAAAATTGTTGTATCGGATACTGCAACCATTTCTGCGAGTTGTTTCTTCTTTAGTCGAGCATCTTCGAGTACAATTTGTTCAACTTTTTGGATAAGTGCTGGCGTGGTCACCTCAATGCTCCTGCCCGGCCTCGGGTCGTCTTCAAGGGATTCCCTTCCTTGTTTAAATAAACTATGCCACTTGTACACCATGGTTTTTCCTGGACAAGAGTCGCCGTAAACCAATGACATCACATTCATTATGGTCGCGACTGATTTTCCTTGCCTGGTAAGGAACTTTATAACGGCACGATATTCGATTTTTTCCATATTTCACTTTTCACTCCTGATTATGTTACTTGGTTGACGATAGCTCAAAGACTAACTGTCTAATAACAATGAAACTTCGTATTTATACTAATCATGAGTCGCTGCACGGGCTACGCCCCCAATGCGCCTACTCACCCCTCTACAACCCGCTCATTCCGCGAATATAAAAACGCTCCCTCGTATTACTAGTACTTTTGCTAAAATAAGGTATTTTATCAAAAATACTACCTATCAACATCCCTATATCCACTTTTTCACAATAACTTTTAACAGGGATAAAAACTGAGAAATGAAAATTGAACTCGTTGCTTTGCTGCACGTCGCGGTACACGCATTTTAACAGGAATTAACTCTTTAGACTATATTCGTTTCTTATCTTTAAAGATTGCATTAAAAACTAATACATGTTTGAACCAATCTTTTCCAATAAAATTGATATATATTTTCGACTGTGACCAGTTCTTTCTCATATTTTAGTTTCATTTTAACTTGATTGATTTGAAACTAGTTTCTAATGTTTTTACATGTAATAATAGCATAAACAAAATATGACATGTATTCTAGAAAGCTATGAATGTTTCATTTATTAAACTTCAGTTAACAATAGAATATGATCAACAAATTTTTATTTTTACCCTGTATTTACCTTTGGATGTAGTTTTATTTCTTAAAACAACATATCCTGATCTATTAAATATACTATTTAACTCATATATATATATATATATATATATACTGCCAACTTAAATTTGAAAAAAAAAGTCAGGGCTTTGAGAATCGAAATGACTGTCGTAAAAAATACGTCATATCAAAACTGTATATCATTTTAGTGCATAAATACAGTCACATGAAATTATGTTGATTTTAGTTGTTTTTCTGACATTAACGTTTGTTTGTTGTACATTTGATTTTTCATTAAATTTTGTATAGCAAATTTGCATTAATTTCAATAGAAGGTATTCACTACTTTTCTGTGCCGTAAGATAAGCATAAACAGTGTTTAGTAAATTACGAATCGCCGCTGAATAAATTTGTAACATCATTGGGAAAAGGCGGCACACACACCACCAGTCATAAACGAGGGATCACTACAGGTAAAATACAAAAAATTGTTCACTTTTGGTAAAACAATATATATACGAGTAAAAATGTAATTACTACAAAAAGGAAGTATATATTCTTATAAAACAAAATAATATCGTTAGTACTATGAAGAAAAATTGGCACTTTTTATTTTAAGCGACTTTCGTCACACTTAATAGCTTCTTTACAAATTTTGGGTAGTCTCAACACAAGTTTTTGAAGAGTTTCAACGGGAATGTTGTTCTAAGCATTTGTAAGGTGTTTACACAGTTGTTGCTGCAATTTTGAGCAGTGTTCTCTCACTTTTGTCCAGCTCATCCCAAAGCAACTCGGCAAGATTCATATTTACATGAAGTCATTCTTCTTCTTTTTATTTCACATAGTCCTTACACAGTTTAGCACTGTGTTTGGGGTCTTTATCTTATTGGAAATAAAAACCTCCTATCAATTTAATTCCGAACGGAATTGCGTGTTCCTTCGAAAATTTCAAATATCCTTCTTTTTTTTAAATTCCATCAATTCTATGCAAATCTTCAACACTATTAAAAGAAAATGATTCCCAAACAAGAACTGAATTTCCACCGTGTTTATCTGTTGGCACAACGCATTCTGGTATCGTCCATTCGCCAACTCGTCTACGAACTAAAACGCGCCTACTTCCAAACACTTGGAACTTGGATTCGTCCGTCCACAGAACTCGCTTCGACATTTCCACATCCCAATATTGGTGCCCCTTGGCGCATTGCAATCGTTTTTTACGACCTTGTGATCGTAGCAATGGTTTACGGATAGCAAATCGCCATTTTAGTCCCACCTTTGATAAACGTCTTTTTACAGAAGTCAACGGCACCGGATTTACACGATTTTTATTTAATTCTGCGCGAAGCTGTGGAGCTGTTAACCGTCTATTCCGCTTAGATAACAATTCCAGCTGTAAATCTCCTTGTCTAGTTGTCATCATCGGTCTTCCGACACGTTTTACTGATTGCATTGCGCCCGTTGTTATGTACCTTTTCACTGAACACTGCATTACATGATAATTTTAATTTTTGCCCTATTGTTCGTAGCGAGGATTTTTCTTTGTGTTTTTTCTGCAAGCAATTTCTTTTTTTTTTAGCATTTCGTATGTTTGTTCACGAATACTCGTATTACAACTTACTCGAGCAGATTCTAGACGAATACTAAATTTTTTTTAGATTGCGACATTCTGTGTGGTGCTACAAATTCCTATAAATTGTTTCTTAGAACCATTATAATCTTGTAATATAAAAGAAATCCTTTAAAATAAATATTTTCAGGAAAAGTATTAATATTGAAAGCAGGTCATAAAAGGATTGAAGGAAATTATAATATTTTACACTAACGAATACGATTATATAATTTACATAATGATCCGGATATTATTGGTAAACTTCCTAGAAACGCACTCGCATCTAATACTTCAGTTGCCCTCCCGAAACCCAGGTATAAAGAGAGAGCGATTCCATCGATAGTACCTAACCCCTTGTTTATGGCCGGTACTGTATATAACGGGTGTTTTTTTAGAGGTATAGAACTTTAAGTTGGCATTGGCAACACTTTTTTAACTGGCGGCCATTTTGTCAGCTGTTAAGTGATTTATATTTAGTTTGGTTTGTCATTTCAACATGAATAGACTGACGCCTGAACAACGCTTGCAAATTGTGCAAATTTATTTTGAAAATCATGGTTCTGTTCGAAATACGTATCGCGCACTACGTCAATATTACGGTCAACATAATCGTCCATCAGAGCAATTAATTCGATTAACTATGGAACGTTTTCGCACCACGTATACTCTAAATGATAACACGCATCCAGAGAGACGTCGTACAGTGCGTACAGAAGAAGTCATTGCTGCTGTAGAGCGTAGCGTAGAGGAAGACCCGAATCAGTCTATCCGCCATCGTGCACAGGAATTGGATATGTGTCCATCCACTTTATGGAAGATTTTGCGGAAAGGTCTAGGTTTGCGTGCTTACAAAATCCAACTCGTGCAAGAATTGAAGCCACACGATCACCTAGCAAGGCGTAGATTCGGTGAATGGGCCCAAAACAAGATTGCCGTTGATCCCGATTTTCATAATCGAATTTTGTTTAGCGATGAAGCTCACTTTTGACTGAATGGATACGTCAATAAACAAAACTGCCGTATTTGGAGTGATGATAATCCTCAAGTGTATGTTGAGACACCGTTATATCCAGAAAAACTGACTGTTTGGTGTGCTTTATGGGCTGGTGGAATAATTGGTCCGTACTTCTTTAAAAACGAAGCTGGCCAGAACGTTACAGTCAATGGTGACCGCTATAGAGCCATGATTACTGACTTTTTCGTTCTTCAATTGAACAATCATGATGTGCAGGAGTTGTGGTTTCAACAAGACGGCGCAACATGTCACACAGCTCGTGCCACAATTGATTTATTGAAGGAAACGTTTGGTAACCGCATAGTTTCACGTTTCGGACCCGTGAATTGGCCTCCAAGATCGTGCGATTTAACGCCGCTTGACTATTTTCTGTGGGGATATGTGAAGTCGCTAGTCTACGCTGATAAGCTCGAAACGATTGACCACTTGGAGGACAACACTCGCCGCGTTATTGCCAATAAACGGCCACAAATGTTGGAAAAAGTCATCGAAAATTGGGCCTCCAGATTAGACTACGTCCGAGCCAGCCGTGGCGGTCATATGCCAGAAGTCATATTTAAATTATAATGCCAGAAGATTATCTTTCGAATAAAGTAAATTTCATGTCAATTTAAAAAAATCATATTTGTTTTATTCCATTTCAAAGTTCTATACCTCTAAAAAAAACACCCGTTACTTTGTCATTTTTCACACGAGTGGCAATAATCCGTTTGAATCTCTCTACATAAAAGATTTCAACCAATCGAAATATAATGCCCATTTTCACATTTCTTTGAATTTGACCAGCCCCAAACATATTGTATTATGTTAGGGTCCTGGTGTTGTGACGCCCATATCATTATCATTAGTATTTCGGAATCTTGGAAAATCAAAAAATTTTGCATTTATTTCAAATCATTTTTGCTATAATTATTTTACAATGAGCATTGTGAATTTAATAAAATAAACTTGTAGAGAGTTCAAACTTAGAAGTTGATTTTTTTGTTGTTTTCACGTTATGCTTTTTCCATACATCTTAAATTAAAATATTTACTAACATGTAAAATGACGTAACACCATATCATAAACGTACCAAAGGATACATTTTATCTTCTGAATTTATTGATTAGTCGAATTGTCAGGACGCAGCAGATTAATTGTATACTTAACAGGTCTTTTAGGTTCTAAAATTATCTAAGCTTTCGAAAGCAAATATTAAGTAATTAAAGTTGATTACACTAATTGTTGATACAAGTAATATTGCAGATAAGAAAGTAGAAATATTTGATTGCGTAACATTAAGCTACTGTTTGCATACTTATTATCTAGTTAATATACACTGATAGCATCGGAAATTAATTTTAAAATAATGGAATGGTATAGGCATTAATTAATTAAATTAATTATTAGAAAATACTATTTCAATTGAGAAATTTCATATATATTGAAGCTACTTATTAACGTACTCGAGTAATTACTTCTTATGCATATTTTAATAATGATGATTAGATCTTTTAGTGAATTATCCGTTCTGATTCATTATCTGATTTGTTCAAGGATTAATTGTGGCAAATTTTCAATATTTTTATAGTAAGCATTACATATACAAACAGTTTTTAAATGAAAAGTATTCACAATATGTAAACTACCACTGACAATTATACGCAAGTTAAATGTGAATGCAAAGCAAAAAGGTAAAATATGAGAGGTTTAAATTGAATATTCAAAAAGAAAGTAGAGTAGATAAAGCAAATAATGAACAAATTCATACTGGGAATTCCATAAGGAAAATTCAAAACACAAAACAAACAAGATTGCTAAAAGTCTCAGATTATATAAAACAAATTAATTCAAAATTACATATATTGTAAACCCATACTTGTATTTTTGCCTCAATTTATATAATATTCTACATTGGGTATTTTTCTAAATATATGTACTATGTAATCAACAACTTACTCATTAGGAACTCCAGAATTTTGTGATGCAGCATCTGCGAATGCAAGTTCTGAATGTGAAAATGCTTGGCCATTATTAGCAACTACATCTTCGAAACTCGACTGCACAACACTATGTTCAACTCCACTATCACCATCAGTTTTGTCACTAATACTGTCCGTATTTGCATTCTCTGATGTTAGATTTTCTGTAGTATTAACTTGATTTACTTGTAAATCTGGTGCATTTTCTGCCCATGACAATAAAAGGCAGAGACTGAAAAAAAAAAAAGATATAAGAATATAATTAATTACAATACTTTTGGTCAAAAACGTGCGTACATACATGCATAAATCTCATGTTTATTTACTTACCTCACTATATAAAGTGAGCTCAAAAATATAAAATATCGATATGAAAAAAATTTTATCATTTTAAGACCGTAACCCGAAAACTTTTATTTAACATTTTTTTGCGATTGATTTACAAAATTGTACCATTTAAACTTATACTCTGCACAGCAAACTACTCTCGCTATTCAACTGACGTGTATTTTGACAGATGATAAGTATTTGAATAAAAATTTTATCTGTCATGTTCACGAATGCTTCATAGCTGCCAATATACGAATACCAAAGAATATATGTACAACACATAAAATTTCTAGATAAAGGTAATTTAAAGTAAATAAACACACTTGTTACTATTTTAAAGACGAGTTTTCTATTTGTTTACATTTCTGTTTCTTTTGAAATCTGTTTAATAAAAACTTACTGCAATATAGAATATTTTTTAGAATTCGTTTTAAATTAGAAATCTGCATTACCTGTTGTTATACCGGTGTGTGAAACGTTGGTAAACTATTCTCCAATTGCAGAGTATCACATATTCTTTTTTAATGGAACGTTTATTTACATTCCCTTTTCTCTTAATAGAAGTACCAAATATAAAACTTAAGAGGCCAACATGGCTACATCAACCGTCTCCAAAAACTATGTTCGCAATTGTACTTTTTTCTTATTTTTTAGTCACCGGAGGTATAACATACATTTTTAAGTATTAAACCATCAAAATTACAATTCTTTTTAGGAATCATTTATGACGTGATTGTCGAGCCACCAAGTGTAGGATCAACTACAGATGAACATGGACATTCGAGACCAGTAAGTCAATTGTGAATTTACATATATATATATATATATATATATATATATATATATATACATATATATATATACATATATATATATACATATATATAATTGCTTTATATTTCAGGTTGCCTTTATGCCATATAGGGTAAATGGTCAATATATTATGGAAGGGTTAGCTTCCAGTTTCCTATTTTCTTTGGGAGGTCTGGGTTTCATCGTACTTGATGGAATTCATTCACCTTTAACACCAAAATTAAATAGACTTTTATTAACTGCCGTCGGATTTATTTGTGTTTTAGTATCTTTCTTCACTACATGGATCTTTATGAGAATGAAATTACCTGGTTATTTACAATCATAAATATATATATAAAATTATATTTTTTTACAATGTTGGATTAAAAGTCTTAATTTACTTTGATTGAAATTATTTAATGCTTGAAACAAAATCAATTATACATTCATAATTACTTTATTCGAGTAATAATACAAAAATTATGGCAGTGTTTTATAAACTAAATGACATAAAGAGTATTCTAGACACAAATTAAAAAATACATTTAAAAATAATTCTTTTAAACTAACAGGAAAAATATAAATAGGTAAAAGTCCATATAAAATTGAGAATCAATATTTGAGCTAGTTTTTCATTTAATATCAATTACAGACGTATACGAAAAGCACTAAAATTAAGAAGGAAGAATTAATGTGTTTAACTATAATAAATAAATATAAAACATACTTAGCAAAGTCAGAAGATTTATCAATAATATGTTCAAATTCTGCAAATGACAAAGAACCATCGTCATCCAAATCCGCTTCTTCTAATATGTTTTGTATCAAATGCTGCATTTCTCTTTCTGACAATTTATTTCCACCTAATAATTTTTCTATGACTTGTTTTAAATCTGAAGTGCCAAGCATGTCATCACCATCGAAATCTAAAAATTAAGATTATATTTTCTTTTCTTTAATATATGATATTTTTCACCGAATATTCTGAAAGCGTGTTCAGCTTTAACAGACTTTGGAGCCGCTTCACTGAAAACAGACATCATATCTAAAAAATCCTCAAATGTGCAATCACCATCTCGGCTTGAACTAAATACTTTGCATATTCTTTCCCCAAATGGATTAACAGCCAATTCAGGATATTGTAACATTTTATTCATAGGTAATTTTGCATTTTTATTATGGCCAACTTTTTCTGGAGCCAGAGCTTTGAATTTTTGGTGGGCACTTAAAATATATTTTTAAGTTATAAGAATGTTTGAAATTGACTAATGACTTACTATAAAACTTCTTTTTTTGAAAAATACGTCAAGTCCTGAAAAACGAATCGTAAATTTATTTTCTATTTTACAATATTTTAGTTTCTAACCTCATAATCTTGTAATTCATCTTCAGAGAATTGACTTTTTCCTTGGCCCATAATTGAAAACTGAATTGTTAAGATTCACTAAATCCCAAATTTAAAAATTAAATGAGATTCATTTTCTGTTCTATATTAATTTTAATGATTAAGTAAAATGAAAAACCTAAATTCGATAAGGAAATTTTATTTCCTGTATTGTTTTCGTTGTCTTTATGGTTGTGTGCAATTTGGTAGGTTACACTTTACAGAATAATAATATAATAGTAATAATAAAACAAATAAATTGAAAGTGAATAAAGATTTTTAACTTTTTGTGGTAAATTGTAAAATCAAGAAACATTTGTTTGAAATTAAAACAGTTTATTTAAAATGTAATAAGATTTGTTAGTTAATTAGTGCCATCTAACAATCAACGGCAAAAAAGTGTTGCCGATTATGATGCATTGAAATATATCTATTTCGTGTTAGTTTTGGACTACTGGATCGTAGATAACTTTATTTGGAACAAATACTTATGCATAATATAAAATATTAAACGCAAATATGTTTTGATAATTCTATAGGGTTTGATATAGAGCTTTAAAATCTGGTCATATTTGCTTGCATTTCTTCTTCAGTTTATCTCCGATTACTGCATTCGAAAAATGATTGACAAACTATTTCTATATGTGTATAAAATATATGTGGCGTCTATAATTATTCGAATTTGATATATCTATATGCGCTTTGAAATAAACTACAATTGTATTTTAGTTAAAAATTAAACATTTATTTACTATTGTAAGATCATCTAACTTATTTTACACACAAAAACATTATGCTAGGATGTACAATTTCTTATGTCTGTAGATTTCGACCAGCAAGGCACATTCGGGTATATCTCGCACAAAGCAGGAAATTTTAATTTACAATTGACAACCCTCCACGTTTTCAGTGAATCAAGCAAGACGCAGTCCTCATTTCTGTATTTAGATCTCGGTTGGCCTGGAGCCCAGGCCCTGTATTTGTAACAGGAGAGATGATTGCCCGAAGACGTCACAAATCTACCTTCCTTTTTTCTGTCATCCAAACCGACGTATGCGACTTTATACCAATCTTTTAATCTATTTGATATAAAAAGCGCCAAAGAGTTGGTACGGGATTCGCTGATTACATTAGCCAAGTCGCCGCCTAAACTTTGACAAGTCGATATGGCGTCAGTATAATTCATTTTTTCTTCGAGTAAATGAAATACACCAATTGATTTGATGCAAGTTAGTTCATCTAAAAATTAGTGCCTATAATTGTGATACAAGACTGAAGGTATGTAGTTATATAATTTTAATATCGTATCTTTATGCACTTTTATATTTTTTAAAATTAAAAATAACGCTTAAATTTATTTCGTTTTATTCTTTATCATAAAATATCCCATATACAAGATAATTCAATGTAAATAAATGTGAATTAAAGTTAGTTTTTAATACACTACTTACGTATTTAAATGTGATTATCTGGTATTAATTATAACTATATCAGTGGCGGCTCGTGAGTATTTGACATGGTGAGACAGATAGAATAATAAATATTCAAAATTGTTTACAATTGATTAATAAACTCTATATACCTACTACATATAAAAACAGTTTATATATATTTATATATATATATATAGGGCTTCCAGTACAAACAGGGCTGCCAGACGTGAACTGAGCCCTATATCGCGCCCCATTCGATTTTTAAGGGAAAACGAAGTTTCAAAGCAAACCCTTGTGAAACGAAAATAAATATTCTAAAAAATCAAACAAATTCTAAAAACATTAATCGAAAATAAGAACTCAATCTTCTAGGATTTAAAAATAAAAAATAAATACATTCCTATTATAATATAAAATTTAATAATATAACAAATATATACATATATATGTATATATATATAAATCAACAACAATCCAATAACAAAATTTCAAAATTACATGCAAAATGAAAATATTTTAAAATACAGAGAATTTCCTTTATTGTCATTGCACGTAGAATTACATTTAATAGATTTTACTTCTTGTATAGCAAAGGTATCCTCCGGTTTTTTGTGTTAGCAAAATAATCAATTACATCATTATAAAATCGTTCATCCCTCGTCATCGTTTTAACCAATTCCTTTTCGATTGCAATTAGTGCACAGTTACTAAGTCTTTGTTGTCCAATTGTATTTCTAACATACGATTTTATACGTTTCAATGTGGAAAAACTTCGCTCAACGGACGCGGAAGTTACCGATATGGTAACTACTATACTTAGCAATTTAAAAAGTTCTGGCATACAGATGGCTAACTTTTGTTCGTGCATAAATCTTAACATTTCACATGGTGTTTTAGAATTACCAAGGAGTTGCATGTCACTATAAATAACAGCTAATTCATTTTTTAATTGAATTTGATCAAAAAATTTTATTGTTCAAACAAATTATTTAAGAGCCTCTGAGGAAATGCCTTCGAATATTCTTCAAATTTACTTTCTGTTAATAAATCAAAAAAAGCAAGTTTTTCTAAATCAATAAATCTAATTTCAATTTGACTAATAAACGTATCTAGAATTTCGAAAAATAATTTTCTATAATTTTGTTTAGTATCTGGAACGTCATCAATTCTACGCCTTTTATGTGCAACAAATTCGTCAGACATCGAATTTTCGTATACAGTACTGAAATATGTATCACACTCCCGAAATTCTCTAAACTTATCAAGCAAAAAACGTAATTATTATTATTATTATTGAAATTTCTGTTAGACTTACCGTGTATTGTAAGAGATTTTGATAAACCAGGGTTTGGTCTCGGAAGGTTTTTGACATATAATTGATCTTCTACCGATAGAACAACGAACGTATTTCTTATTAAAAAATCTACAATGTCTTGTGTATTTCTTACATTTTCTAAATCCATATTCACAATTTTTAAATCACTGAAAATATCACTAAACAAATATTAAAATACTTAACCTAACTTTGTTATTCCCCCAAGTTGTAATTTGCGATTCGGGCCGAGAATGTCAGCCTCGAGTATATTCGGTAGTTCGGCGATTGTGATTCGATGAGAGGCTCAGTTTAAATTGGCTTCAGACTAAATAATACATACATACATACATTAATATCTAAAAAATATCTACTTGAAACAATAAAAATACTCCTGTTAAAACTTAAAACATATTATTTGCGTGGAGGAAATATTGAGAAACTGTACAAGAAGAATGTAAACCTTTAGACATCTTTATATCATTAAATAAATACTTAATTTATCCTATTAATAATGCTTTCTATATTATTAAAAAATTCAAAAATCTCACAATAAAGTTAGAAAAATCTATTAACTTTTTGAATATTTTTTCTTCTTTGTTATCTTAAATATGTAGCTAATACTTTACTGTAATTTCCATAGAAATTGAGAATTTTTTTGACTGCTGTAGTGCGTTATAAATTTTCAATGAGAGGCAATGAGTGGCCGGGCCTCAAATATTCGTGTTTAGTAGGGATATACATAGATCAAGCATGAAGTTGGTCGGGGCAAGTATACGCGCTCGTACATTCGCACGGAATTAAAATGAAATGATAAATTTGTACTTTGCTTGTAATGCCGGTTTATTTAAAACTATTTTCTTATTGTTTATAAGATAAATTCTGAATAAAAGATGATAATTAATTTATAAAGAATTTTAAAAGTATACATATTATTCTTGTTATAATTCCAAGATTTAGATGGTGAGGCACTGCCTCACCTGCCTCACCTGACCAGCCGCCACTGAACTATATCAATAATAGTGCCATATATTTCTTAGGTTAGAGTCCATTTATGTATTCGAGAAGGCGGAGACGATATCCAATATTTGTTATTTATTGTATCAGATATTTTTTTAAATGAAATTGAAAAAAGTAGCAACATTTTGCAGGTTACACTTTATATTTGACGTTTTGAAGCCGGTTTTACAATCATGGGGTATAGTGTGGCGTAACAGTTCTGCTGATTAAATTGAACGGCAGATACTTATACCTGGAAAAGGAACGGATGCGTCTTAACATGTCGTAGACATTACACGTAGAACGAAAATTATTTCATAACAAATCATCTAGCAGAAATTTTGTAGGTTATCCCGTTTGTTTACATGTACTTTATGCTGAATGGTGGTCCTATAACTTACACTTTGTTTATTCTACGGATAGTATTATATCTTCTATAACCCACATGTAAAACAGTCGTTCGTAATTTATTCTTATAAAATAACATTATTTCTAATATATACTAATTGTAAAACCGGCTCTAAATCTCGCGTGCATTTAAATTCCACCCGCTTACTTAAATTAGAAATTTATTGAATCAACCGTTGATACTTACTACTGAGATTTGTATATAAACTGTAATAATCGTAAGCAGTGTCGTTAATCATAGTGGCATAGCCAACATCTGGACAACTCAATATTTGACAACTGGCCATATATTTCTCTGTGCTTTTTCTGATATTTCCAACCTCCGGAGGACTGTAGTTCACAGCCAATCCTTTTCTTTGCCTGGCGTAATTCAAGCAGCGGTCCAAACTTTTAAAATTTGCCGTCGCTACGATATCCCCGTCGGAACGCTCGCATCCCCGTACCCTCTTTAAACAACTACCGGAACTTCCGTCAATACATTCAAAAACGGTCTCGGAAAATGAAACGGATAAGAGTACTAGCATAACGATGGACATAATGAAAATGAAAGACTTTCACAGATTTACACATTTATTGCTTTATTCGAACAGATATAAAAACACGTAATATTCTGTTCCCAATTAATTTGTTATTTCACATCAGCGCTCGCTTGTGGTAATGCTTTAATCTCAGATTCAATGCCGATTCAATTTTGTTAAATACATCATCCGGTGGGGCGTCCGTATATATCTAAAAATTCATAATGTAAAGTATATTTTGCTGAGTTTGTAATCGAGGAAAGATATTTTATTTTTTTCGATATTTAACGTGGTACATCCTCATCCTTAGTAGGCACACAAGTACACTATCTTATTCATTAAATTTACTAAATAATATTGGATACAACAAGTTGTAAATTAGCATTAGTTAACAACTCTAAAGATACTTTTATTGAATTAGGCTTAAAAACACATCGCTTACCTTCTCTACTTTTGCCGAAAACTTAGCGGTACCTTCTTTCACTTCATTGACGTATTTGAATATCTCATTTTTAACCGACTCCGTGTCTATGTCGCCCTTTTTCTCTTGAACGCGCGACACCATCTTCAAAGTTTCAGAGTACAGGTATATAACAGCATCGACGTCTTTAACCTTGGTGTAAAATCGGAGGCAAATTAAACGTTGCATGCTAAATAAATTACGCTTACCTCTTTGACAAACAACACAGCTTGTTTGCTAGTTCTAGGAAAACCATTCAATATAAATCCTTTTGCCTCGTTTACTCGCTTCAACATTTCCTCTTTTATTATATCGACTATCATTGTCTGTGAATGGACGATGAGATTAATTAAAAGGAAACATATTTTACTGGACAGTTTGAACATAAACATTTAGTTTTATCTGCTAATTTTATTTCTAGTAACAATGCATTAGATTCTAGAGAATTAAACAAAAACAACTGTTCGTTACAAGCATTTGTTGACCAGCTTTAAATTCAGATCTTATTTTGATGATTACGCCTTAATACTTTTTGCCTTTTATCCATCTTCTCTATCTACAACCTTTTTCGTCCTCCAATATCTCCAACATTTCTCAATTTTTGCAATGATCTTTGCAAATACTTCAAAGCCATCAAGTCAACTTTTCTACAAATCTCTGTTTCGATTATGGTTACGCAGGGACAATAATTTATCGTTACATTATGAAAATTGAATCTATTCGATGACTTTGCACCAATTATTTAAAAACGGCAAAGTTAAATCAAATACTTTTTCTTATAACATTTGGGACTTTACATTAGTTAATTTGATTTTCGCCTTTTCATTAATTTTGGAAAACCAAATGAATGTTTTTCAATTTGACGTTAAGAAAAGCCTACCTATGAAAAATATCGGACAATTGATAGTTTTTTTTAGATCTAAATATAGATTTGTGAACCATACGAGATGTGACAGATTCTCGAAACGACTGCGTAGTGTCACCAATGATATAATTTCGACGTATTTGAACCAATACGTGGGTTCATTTCAAGCTGCCAGAGACAGTCGTTAACTATTGGAAAGAAGGTTGATATCTAGGATGTTACAGTACTTGTTTATTGAAGCCCCACGTTTCGAGACGTATTGATACCGACCTTTTATTCAGTATTTCATTATTTTCTTTATATTTTGTTGGACGCCTTTAATGATAATTAAATTTGAAAATTAAAAAAAAATTAAGTATGATATAACAATTTATTATAATTCAAATAAATATTTTAAAATTTCTGGAACAGGCACCGAAGTAAACAATGACGTTACGTCGAATGACACTAAAATTTCCCATCTTCCAATTTACAATCTTTGATTATTTCAATAAAACCTATTGAATTGGCAATTGACAAACATTCAAGTTTTTCGGGAAAATTTTTGCACTCATTCATTATTTTGAAATCAACAAAGTCGGCGAGTTGATCTCTGAAGCAATTTGTCTCATCGAATGGTCCTGTCAGTGTGTTTTGGTTACGGCGAGATGAATGCGGATTTAGATGTCGAAATACGTAAATACGTTTACAGAGTAGAAACGTTGATGTGGTATGGATTTCTTTTGCCTTTTCTTGATTAATTCAACAACATTTAGCTACTACCTCTATATCCACAAAGAAATTTTTTTTTAATTTTGCACTTACGCGGTTTTGCATCCACAGATGTTCTAACATATTTGGTTCTGAAATTTTACTTGGGGATAAAACTATAGTCATTAATACATATTTATTTCTAATTATTTTATTAAACATGTAAGTAAATTTGTCACAGCAATACTAACTAAACAGAGATGTAGTCTCAAAAGACAATCTTTGAAGGTAACTAAATGGGAAATTCTTCATTCAAAGATCGCACTTTGCCAATTTCTAAGAAGTTAAAAAATGGGGTCGACGAATGTTTGTACTCAAAGGACAAATAGTTTTTTGGGAATGACATCTATAAACTGCCTGAAAGATGGGCAAGATGTGTAGAATCAAATGGCCAATACTTTGAATAAATAAATTCTTACATTTTCTTGAAATTTAAGTAGTTTTTTTTTAGGAAATAACCGGTACTAACTTTCCGGTATACCTGGTATATGCATATAAAAGCCTTCTTTTAATAGTAAACTAACGTATGCTACTTAATTGTATGGAATTTTTTGTTAAAATATTATCGATAAAATTTTGCAACTGTCATCTTGAAAACAAAGCTGCCTTCTCATAAAGCTAATAAATTATCACAAAAGATTTTTACGATTAAATAATCTTAGTGTATTTATCACTGTAAAAGTTAGGTTATATTATTGTTGACAACAGAAAAACTTATAGTTTAAACGAACATACACTCCTTTTATTAAAATTTAATCCTTGTATGATATTTAGACATAAACGTCTTAATTTTGAATAAACTGAATTCTCAAAATATTTAAGGGCATCTTTAAAATAGCAATTCTTGAAATTACAAATTCAATATCACCAAAAACAAATATCAGGGTGACAAACTGATTTTGTTTGTTTATTATTCTTTGAATAATGAATTTTGACAGAACACTGATTAAAAATAATTGCGAATATAGATGCCACTAGTAACTAAATCATTATCGAAACTAAAACTGTTAAATACCAATAAGAGTTAATAAAATTAATCAAGCTCGTTAGAACAAATGCACGAAAAGAAACTGTTTCTATATTCACGAAGAATAATTGACATTAAGATAATGTTTAATAACACTAAATAGGTAAATTCATTACCTTTTTAAGTTGCTAAAATAGTAAATAAACATTAGTAATTTTTCGCGAGTTATTCAGTTGTATCGGTCTGAAATGAAATTGTGGAGTTTTTAAAGCCATCAGAAGTCGAAATTGATTGTAAAATTAGGTAAGAATTTAAAAAATTATACTGCTTTTAATATAAATTATTTCCAAATCCTTGAAATAAATGATCACTAAAAACAGATTATTTTTTAAAAAGTAACTGGAAAACAATATTAAATAACAATATACGTTACGTCTGGAATTCTTCGAGTCCTATCTTCTAAAATTTCTTTAACGGTTTGTCCGCGTTCAGTTTGCAAATTAGCCTCCGTTCTTACTAAGTGTGCAACGGGAATGATATCGTATCCTAAATTTTCAGACAGTATCCTAGCTTGAGTAGTTCTCCCTGAGCCAGGGGGTCCCACCAGCCAAATAATAGGCAGATTTCGTCTTTTAACGATTGACATATCATATTGAGCGCGTGGCTCATTAGGTACCTAAAAGACGGACGTAAAATTTTATATTAAAATATGTGCTTACTAACGAATCAATTACATCGTCAATGCAGCCGAACACTCCGCCCATTTTTATAAGTAAGTTATGATATTTTATAAATTTATCACAACAAAAATATCCTGAAAATTAGAAAAGTCAATTTTGTACACGATTGACAGTTAAGCGATTTTGTTTACTATCGGGATCACACTCAAAGCATACTTGTTATATATTGGGCGCATGGATGTGGCGGCATTCATGACAAGTATTAATTAAAATTAATGATTATTTAGGAGATAAATATTTAAGCTTTTTACCCTCATTTAAGTATTTATTAATAAATTAGAAATCATAAAATTTGAAACTTTAATACTGACTTTAACAATGCAAATTACTATTTTTAATTTTACAAGGTGTACCGGAAAGTCTTTACTAACTTTTTCGTAAAAAACTATAATTTTTAAAAAAATGGAAAAATATATTTATTCAAAGTATTGGCCACTTGATTCCAAAAAAAACTGTTTGTCCTTTGAGCAAAACCATTCGTCGACCCATTTTCTAACTTCTTCGAAATTGGCAAAGTGCTGCTCTCCAAGCGCGTGTCCCGTTGATGCGAAAAGGTGATGGTCGGACGGGGAAAAGATCTAGAGAGTACGGCGGGTGCGATATTATATCCCTTCCAAATGCTTTCAACGCTTTCTTGACCAGTTTTGTTGTATGAGACGGCGCGTTATCGTGCTGTAAACTCATTTTACCATGTCTTCGGGCACATTCTGGATTGTTTCATGGTACAAATTGGTAATTTGTTGTCGGTAGCAATCAGTACTAACTGTTTCACCAGGTTTCAACAGTAATACTCCTCGCCACTCTGATCCCACCAAACACAGAACATTGCCTTGCGATCAAAACGATTTGTCTTAGGTAGTCGATGGGTTGGCTTCGCCATGATTTTTTGCGTTTAGGGTTTTCGAAATAAATCTATTTTTCATCACCCGTCACTATTCAATACAGAAATGACTTCCGATCATACTTTTAAGGCGGCATTTCACAGACGATTTTCCGATTTTCCATTTACCTGTCATTCAATTGATGTGGCACCCATTTTCCAGTCTTTTAGATTTTTCCCATTGCTCGTAATCGGTCGCTAATCGTTTCTTGGGCCATATTTAACGTTTCTGACTATTGTTTTTAAGTTTAGGTTTGGTCTTTCATTCAATAATTCCTGCCGTTTCGCATATTCAAACTTTTTCAGTCTACCAGTACGTTCATTGTCTTGCACATGGAAATCATCATTTTTGAATTGTCGACACCACGCATCACATGTTTTTATGGTTGGAGCATGCTCACCGCAAGTTTCTTCCAGCAAACTTTTAGCGGCTTTTTTCTTTCGATTAAATAAGAAAAGTAATGCGTGCCGCAAATGCACTTTTTCAGACACGAAACTCGACATTTCAAAGAGGTATAAATCTATGACGGTGTTACTATCGTAAAATATAACATGTATGGCTTTGAAGCTTGATTCCAGAATAGAATAAAATGACATATGTGTCAAATCATAACATTGCATAGTTAAGCCTAGCGACATCTGTTAGAAAAACCGGTAACGACTTTCCAGTACACCTGGTATATATATATATATATATATATATATATATATATATATATATATATACATCAGGTACGTGAATATTTCACACTCATTGTCTTTACAGAATTATGCATTGTGATGATTTGGTGATGACATCCTTGAATAATTTCGTGACACGATATATAATTACCGGAGAAAATTTCGATAAATTATTTACAGGACGATCGATTTTTTACTATATTATGATAGATTTAGTAGTTGTCCTGAAGAACTTCTCCAGGTGAATTTCCCATTATTTATTCAAATTGTTAGAACAGTATCGGTAAGTTTGTGAATACAATATGATAGATTGTTAGGAGGTATATGCTTTGTTACAGCTTTCTTTAATTAATACGAACAGAAATATGTATGAGAATTGTTTCAATATTAGCATTGCCCTATACAAGGACACAACTTGAATACGTTTCTGTTTTATTTAATAAAGTAGAAATCATTTAAATATTATAATTTTATTGTTGTGAAAAGCCAGTGATAAAAATTAATTTTCGAGAATAACAATTTAATATTTACTACTATTAGTTAACAGTAATAAATACATATTTCATTTATTTTTATTTATTAATAGTTGCACATAATAATTCTTACTCACCAGACTAGTTTACAAATTTTTTTTTTCTGGAAAAAAAGCATAAGTTCTTATGCTTATAAAAGATATTTCCCATCCTGACTACACTCCCAGTTAAACCGGAAGTTGCTGTTAACGCGTTTATTTTAAATAGAAGGATGCATTTTTTATTGAATATTTGCATTCTATAAAGTATTTTAGAAAGCTTTTCCTACGTTTTCCCCATAACCTGAATTCAATAGTTTTAGAGATATTTGAATTTCGTTAAAAAAATTTGGTTTTATTTTTGATTAAAAAAGGTAAATAAAACCCCTTTCCACTCGCACAGAACAACTCCGTACCAAACTTTAAGAGTTAAAAGCCAAACACACACTGTGGTTCTGTTCTAAAATGTGAAACAAATCTACAGTGTGTGTTAGGTTTTTACGTTAAAGTCTGGTACGAACTTGTTCTGTGCGAGTTTTACTGCGGATCCAGGTGCGGCATTGTGATTAATTATCTGCTGATGAAGAAAACAGCTGATACGAGGACAGCCGTTTATATTTCGGGAACTGGCAACACTGTTGATTGCATCGTGAAGTTTGTCATTTTTGACAATACGTTTACCTTGGCAGTTTTATTATCCGGTCGCTATTTCTATTGTTGACAGTAACTTGAAAATTTTATGTCGGCGAAAAAATGGAATTAACTCGCGAACATTTTCGTGCAATTATTTTTCATAACTTTCGTCGTGGATTATCTAAACAAGAATGCGTCGACGAGCTGAATTCTTTATATGGTGATGAAGCACCATCGAAAACTACAGTGTATCGTTGGTATAGTAAAATCAAACTTGGACAGCGTTCTTTAGACGATGAATTTCGTGAAGGTCGTCCCACAAATGTTGTAGTGAGATCGTCATGTGACATACCGTGAGATCGAAGCATCTCTAGGTATTAGTAATACCAGCGTGCATAAGATCCTGCATGAACATTTAGCCGTTAAGAAGTTATGTTCATGTTGGATACCACAGAATTTGACAACCGCTCAAAAAAGGACTCGCGTCAATTGGTGCCAAAAATGCACGAAAAACACAATGCCGATGCTTCAAAGAACATTTATAAAATCGCCACAGGTGATGAATTTTGGATCTATACGTATGAGCCCGATAGTAAACAGCAGTCGACTGTATGGGTATTTCAAGATGAGCCAAAACCAACAAAAGTTGTTCGCGCTCGAAGCACATCAAAACATATGGTCGCCTGTTTTTTCGGAAAAACCGGTCACGATGCAACCGTGCCTTTAGAGAGTTGTAGAAAGGTCATTTCCGAATGGTACACAACTGTTTGTTTGCCAAAAGTTTTTGAAGAAATAGGAAAACAAACTGAAAACGACAGATAATTCTCCACTATGGCAATGCGAGCTCTCACAGGTCGGTTCAAACAATTGAATATTTGACCGGGTAAAGCATTGAATTGATGAGCCATCCGCTGTACAGCCTTGATATAGCACCCTGTTATTTCTTTTTGTTCCCACACATGAAGAACAAACTTTGTGGCCAGCGGTTTTCTATGCCGAAAGAGGCAGTTGAGGCATTCGAAACTCATATTTTGGAGATACCGCCTTCACAGTTTGAAAAGCAATAAAACTATTTTCGATAATAAATTTTTTTTTGTTTGCTATTCCTGAAATATAAACGGCTACTCTCGTATATATTCTCTTTCTAAAACTTTTTGCTGCTTCCAAATTTTGTGTCGGTGGTGTATGTATTATTATATTTATGATTTACTTACTACTTCAAGTCAGCTGTCAAATGTGAATTAAACACAAAAGGACAAAAATACGTTGTTTGTATTTTCGCCTTTTACAACTCGTTCAAAAAACAAGGTAATATTAAATAAGAAATAATTTAATATCAGTATGTTTTTTGAACGAGTTCAAAGGTGTCAATATGTGAACAGTATTTGTTTTACGCAGAACACAATTCAAGTTTAAAATATTCAGGATGCCAAGGTTTTACCTTTGACATTGTTTCATATTCTATTATAAAAACGCCGTTTAATGAACGGTTTACATTGAACTGCGTAACAAAAGTGAATTATTTAACCATTACACTTATACTTACCTATCGCCTAATATAACGTTATACAAATACCGAAGGAATCATAATTACGGTTTTCAATATAACCCTGACAATTGTAACTTATAATTACGCGACCGTTTCTTACTGGAAAATACACACACGTTCGTGTGCCACGTGCCACATGCGATCTTTCTAAAATATTCTTGTAATTCGTCGCGTACTTCAAAAAAATTCTCCGTTTTTGTAATATTTTATTACACGAAATATTCGATGCGTTTTGGGCAAAAAAAGAATCTTTTTTATAGAAGCATAACGTACTGGTAAAGTACAATGTGATTAAATAAAAAAAAGTAGAAGAACCCGTATAAATAACATGAAATTATGATAAATACCTATCGAATATTTATTTAAAATTAATGAAATAAATAGGAGAAATTAATTTGTTGTGTTGTATTGTATCCTTTCGATTCTTATTAGCATTATTATGTAAAATAATGTAAGGGGTTTTCCAATAGGGACTTGACAACTTTTAATTCAATTTGTGAACGCACCCTTTCACTAATCATCGAACTGTCACTGTCAATTTATTCAGTAAACTTAACATTTTCATCATGGTAAAGTACACGAACGAACAACGTCTGCAGAAAGGAGTCGGTGACCGCTACTTTAAGAGCGTTAACTCCGATTTTCGGTCGTAATTCTCGCCCTAGTAGACAGGCAGTAACAAGGTTAGTGCAAAAATTTGAGTCTACATATTCGTTGTGTGATGTTGCCGTGCCAGTGAGACAACGGGTTGGTCGAAGTGTCGAAAATATCGCTGCCGTTGAAACGTCCGTAGCAAATGATCCAAATCAGTCAATTCCACTTATCAATTCCAATTATGATAATAATAATAATAATAATTCTCAAGAGTTGGGCATCGCCCAGACCACTTTATGGCGAATTTTGCGTAAGGATCTTGGTTTACACCCATACAAGATCAAGCTGACTCAAGAATTGAAGCCAATGGACCATTTGAAGCGACGTTCTCCGATTGAGCTCTGGAAAAGATGCGCCAAGATGATCAATTTCATCGCAAAATCATTTTCAGTGACGAAACTCATTTTTGGCTCAATGGGTTCGTCAATAAGCAAAATATGCGTAATTGGTCGGGTGAAAATCCACATGTGCTTCATGAAACACTACTTCATCCACAAAAAATAACTGTTCGGTGCGGTTTGCATGTCGGCGGCGTCAGAGGGCCATATTTTTTCGTCGACGATAATAATCGTCACGTTACTGTGAATGGTAATCGTTATCGCGCCATGATTACCGATTATTTTTGGCCTGAATTGGAAGATATGGACTTGGACAACATGTGGTTTCAGCAGGACGGTGCCACAAGCCACACAGCACACGTTACAATCGATTTATTGAAGAGTAAGTTTGATGAGCGTGTTATCTCAAGAAATGGACCAGTCGATTGGCCACCTCATTCGTGCGATTTAACGCCTCTAGACTTTTTTCTTTGGGGCTACGTCAAGTCATTGGTCTATGCCAACAAGCCGACAACGTTGGAAGAGCTCAGAGCCAACATTGAACGCGAAATAGCAGCCGTTTCGGCCGAATTGTGTGGCCAAGTCATCGAAAATTGGGTCCAACGAATCGACCGCTGCAAACGTGCCCGCGGTGGCCATATGAACGAAATCGAGTTCCATTCATAAATGTTTTGATTGTATTTCAACCCGATAATAAAGTTTTTGAAATATCTCAAATGGTCTGCATTTTATTTTGAAAAAAAGTTGTCAAGTCCTTATTGGAAAACCCTTTATAAACGACAGCAATATATACTTCAAATTAATTATAAAGCTTCATTAAATTATGGTTTTGAAGTCCGAGAAACGAGATGTACGGAACTTTGGTATCTTTGGTATAAAACGATTTAAATATCCGTTATAAATTTTTCGCGCGTAAATTTCCTTCAGAAATTCCTTAATAATTACCTAGTAGTATACTAAATGGAACGTTTCGTAACGGTCAGACTTCTCTTTCCTTCAAAAATTATTGTTTTCTTATAAGGAGCGAAAGAGGATATTTACTTTAGCTTCTGTCGTACGTAAGTCTATTTATAATGATAAATACGTTGCGATACTCATCAGTAACAAATGATGGATGTTGATACGTATTTAGTAAATTGTATGTGTGTTTTTGAAGCAACGGAATCTTGTTTTTCCGACACTCATTTGAATTAATAATTGCGGTGGTGCGACCTTTGGGACACAAAGTATACGGTATGTTTGAAATGCGTTCCAAACATATCTCTGAGTTAAAAGTGTTAATAACTGATTGAAAAGGTTGTTTAATAATTAATGTCGATCTGTAATATTTAGTAATGAATTATTCGCTGGTAAATTTTAATGAAAACTGTGGTAGATTAATTTAATCACTTAAGGTTGATATATAACTGTTTCCACATTAATTTTCATATTCTGTATACGTATTTCGACAATTAAGTTGTCATAATCTGCAGATAATTTAATAATTATTAAATATACTAGTGTGTGTTTGGCTTTCGACGGCGTAAGTTTAGTAGTAGATTTTGTTTCGCCGCGGGTTTTGCCGTGGTTGCAGGCGCGACGCTGTGATTAGTTATCCGTATATGGATTACTTATCCCGATTGCTTTAAGGTGACAGACATGTGATATCCCGGATTGTTTTTCTTATGTTAGCCTTCCTAGTACATTGATTATTTCGGATTCAAAACCATTGTGTCTCGCAATGTTTTTAATAAAATTTAATTCTCTTTCGTATCCCACTTTTATTACTGAGAAACAAAGTAAACAATCGATAAGAAAATTGAAGCAAACCAATCTTTCGTTGCAAGCTATATTTTGAATCGATCGTGTTAAAGCTATTAAAATTACTCTCTTTTCGGAAAATATCAATTTCGATTTTATGATTATTTCTAGTTACTAGGGTATCTAAGAAAGTTAAGATGTCATTGTTATCTTCTTCTACCGTAAATTTAATCGACAGAAATTGTCTAAGTTACACTTATGTGTGTCAAAAATTGCGAGAATGTCAACTACATACTTAATCCAAATTCTTGGAAAATATTTTATTTTTAAATTTAACTTTCGAATTGCTCATGAGCAAATCCACTATACATGGAGAAAGACGATTGCCCATTGTTGTTCCTTGTTTTTGTTCATACAATTTACCAATGAATTGGAAGCTATCAGGTTGATACAAATGTAATGTCCGTTTTTTCCTTCAGTCTGAACTGAATCGCGCCTGTGTGAAGACGTGTATGTTTTTGGTGAAAATTATTATTGTATTTGTAGAAAAAGGTATTTATTTTGAAGTGTGTACCTGTTCCATTTCTTGGAAAGATTAATACACCTGTCCTTGTCTCGCCTATGGAGATGCTGTCGGCAAGAGATGTTCGGGCAATTTACCTCTTTCAATTTAAAAAGGGATTAAATGCAGCTGCAGCAACACGAGAAATTAATCAGACGTTCGGTGAAACCACGTGTAATGAACGCACATTACGGCGATGGTTTAAAAAATTCAGCGAGGGAAATTTTGATTTGGAAAATGAGCCTCGCGGATATGTGCGTAGCACCGTTAATGACGACGAGCTGCGTGTAGAAGTTGAAAGTAATCCGTCGACAACAGTGCGTAGCCTTGCAGAAACATTTCAAGTGTCCATTACCACCATTAGTCGTCACCTTTCTTCGATTGGCAAAGTGAAGAAACTCGATCGATGGGTGCCGCACCAATTAACGGAAGCCAATAAGCTCCGTCGATTAGAGGTGGCTACCTCTTTGGCTAATCGACAGAAAGTTGAACCGTTTCTTCATCGAGTGGTAACATGTGACGAAAAGTGGATACTTTATGATAATCGGAGATGGTCAGGACAATGGTTAGATCGAGGTGAAGCACCAAGACAGCATGCACGAGCATCACTTCACCCGCGAAAGATTACGGTGACTGTATGGTGGACCAGTAAGGGTATTATTCACTATTCATTTTTGCAACCTGGTGAAACCATCACGGCAGCGTCCTATTGTGCCGAACTGGAAACTATGCATGGAAAATTGAGCCGCTTGCAGCCCTCACTAGTCAATAGACATGGACCCATACTTCTTCATGATAATGCAAGACCTCATGTTGCACGACAGACAATCCAAAAACTTTCGGAATTTGGTTACGAAATCACTCACCCACCTTATTCACCTGACCTTTCGCCGACTGATTTTCATTTTTTCCTTACAAAATCGGACATTTCATATGTAAGAACCTGATATTTTGTTTTATAAATAACACACTGCGCGCCTTTACTATTCGTGGACTGATCAAATGCGGACCTAAAACAAAAAGCTTCATACAAGTACATCTGTGTGCGGCTGATTTTCATTTTTTCCGAAGTTTAGACAATCACTTAAAAAGTAGGGACTTCCCTGACCGGGAGTCTGTAATAGCAGTGTTCGAGCAATATGTGAGCCGTCAAAACCTAGATTTCTTTTCAAAAGGAATTTTTCAGCTTCCAGGCCGTTGGCAACACACTATTGATGTAAATGGAGACTATTTTGCGGAATAAATATTTATATTTTTTTTAATTTAGACTTTTTTTTATCCCTTCCAAAATCGGACATTTCATATGTAACAACTTAATACATCTGTCATTAAAAATTATACGTTCGGCCTATAATGGGTGATTCATTATGATGTACTTTTTTCAATAGTGATTTTTCGACAGATAAAGATTGAGTCATGTCAAACTTTCACGCTATTTTATTTGAGTATTGTGTGACATTTTATTACGGAAAGACTCAACCCGGCCGGCACGGCACAGTGGCTACAAATTGTTTAGCTGAATTACGAAAATTAACGTTCCACGAAAATATGTTTCGTGCTCTTAAAGCAACTTATAGTCTACGTAATCGGCCCACCGAACGCACAATTCGCTATACCATCGAAAAATTTGAGACGCAATTTTCATTATTGGGTAATACGCGACCAAATAGATCATATCCAGTACGTAGTGAAGAAAATATAGCGACGGTAGCTGAGAGTGTACGCGATGAACGTGAATAGTCGATTCGACGTAGATTTCAACAGCATGGGTTGTCGTATGCCACAACTTGGCGTATTTTACGTGAGGATCTTGGTTTAGAAACATACAAAATTCAACTTGTTCAAGAATTGGAAGCAGCCGACCTTTCGAATCCCCACCGTTTCAGTTTTTGGACTCTTGAAAAGTTTGAAGAAGATCCACTGGTTTTTGCCAAAATTTTGTTCTGCGATGAGGCCTATTTCAGACTTAATGACTACGTCAATAAGCACAGTTGCCGTATTTGTGGTGAAGAGCAACCCGAAGAGGTTCAAGAGCTACCATTACATCCAGACAAAACCACGGTTTGGTGTGGTTTGCGGCGTCCGTTATCGCGCCATGATAACTGACTATTTGCTGCCTGACATTGAAGCCCGTGATCTCGACGACATTTGGTTCCAACAAGACGGCGCTACCTGCCACACAGCCTGAGAAAGCATGGCTTTATTGCGAGAACAATTTGGTGAACATTTAATTTCACGTAATGGGCCTGTGCAATGGACGCCTAGATCATGTAATATTATACTTTTAAACTTTTTCCTTTGGCGCTACGTAAAGTCCAAAGTCTACATGGATAAACCAGCTACGATTGAGTAATTGGAAGCCAACATTACTCGCGGTATTCGCCAAATACTATTTGAAATGCTTGAATGCGTCATCGAAAATTGGAATTCCAGAATGGACCATGTTAAGTGCAGTTACGGCCACCATTTGAAGGAAATAACTTTTAAAAAATAAATGTCAAGAATGTTTCTTTTGTATGATAATAAAGAATACCTAATAAAACCTACATTAAAACAAAAAAAAAAACTTTCGACTCAGGACGAAACACATATGAATAATGACAAAAAACAAACAATATTAATAACGTGCATCGTAATCTAATTTTATTTTTGTATTGGATATGCAAAATAACAGAATATTCTGAAATTAACGTAAATATAATTTCTTTTTAAAATTGAGTCTAATAATTTGCGTTTATTTTAACTCTTAATGCATAAATGTATTTTCTACCATGATTACAAAGATCTAGCTGGAGTGTTTTGTATACGAAAGCAAATACGCGAATCCGAACCTGAAGAATATCATGCAACTATTTGTCAAGTCACACACACACATCATTCATTCTTCAAAAGTCGTCTATTAAATGTGGTCAACGCGTCGAATCGTCACCATGACAACTTCGCGGTCCCCCAGTGACCACTACAAGCAAGCTAGTGCATCAATTATTCAAATGTACTAGCGTTGACTTGTCGGTTTCAACTTGAAAGTTATCAGTGTGTGTTTTGGTTTCGCATGTATACCTCTGTTTCGCCCATGTTTCCACTACTTCACGTCCTCAAGAGGTTCAAAAAGTTACGGAAACATCTTCTAAACAGATTTCAAAACCATCTGCCGACGAAATTTAACGGCGGCGATTCGTAAATTTCGAGACGTCATGCGATCATGTTGCACCCCGACGTACTCGCGAATACGTGATTAAAAACTTGTTCGAACAATAGTGCTTTAAATATAGCTGTTTGCGAGTGGACGATAGATTACTTAACCGCGAGTGCATAAATGTGTGGTTCGGAAAGATTGTCGCGGCAGCCGCGCTGTTTTAATGGAATTTTAGTGTCGATCATTTCCTGTCTATACAAGAACATCCACCTGTTCGTAATATGGGCATTTGTTTAGATACAGGTAACGCTGTTAAATTGTATATTTTACAAAACGAAAATGCAATATCGTTCTTGTTGGAAGCGAATTATTATGGGGTAGAAAGCTTATTTAAGAACTCTGTACTGGTTAAGTATATAAACTGGCTAAATATATTTGGTAATTGATATGAAAAAGACGTTTCATATAACTTCCAAATAAGTCAACTTGGCAAAAGAATGTACATAAGTATGTATGTGTTTACAATTTCTAAAAATATTGTGTCTCTGTCATACATATACTTTTTATATTTTATGTTTTATTTATTTAATAATAACACTTTATTAGTGATAACATATTAAAATGGCAGTTAATATATAATACAGTGTGAAATTTACACAAACTGTTTTATTTATTCCTGAGTGTAGTAGAATTTCACAAAGTGACGACCACAACAATCAACTATTTAAAGTATTTACATTCGTTAATTTTAATATTAATGTATCTGTAAAATGTAAAATACAGATCACATAATATAATATAAATAATATATTGATAGATGGATAGATAGATTTATTTATCCCCAATGTTATAGAAGTAACAGAGCGTGTCATGTTGCAAGCAACATTAAAATAATAAATTACATTAAATATACAAAAGGCACTGTGCAATTGTAATTCCTAACAAAAAACTACACGATAATAGAACTGTGACCGACAACTGATGCTGGTCCTCCACAATTCGGAAGACAAATGCATGTAATTATATACAAATATATAAACTGTATGTAAAAATAAGTGTACTAAAGCGTATCCTGTAGACATTTATTTATTGTATAATAGAATCTGTCAATTAGTAGAACCCCAATCCATTTCTTAAATGTCAAATCAAATAAGATTAATATTTATAACCCCTTTCCACAATAATTTTCGTATTCTGCATATGTATTTCGACAAATAAGTTGTCATCATTAGCAGACAATTAATGAAACAAAGTTTCTAGTAGACCTACACCGTCAAGAGCACACACTACTTAGAGTGTGTTTAATTTTCTGCTGATGATGACAAATTAGTTGTTGAGGTACGTATGCAGAGTACGAACAATAAAATTTAATTAGCTTATATTAACCTTAATTGATTAATTTAAACAACCACAGTCTTCATCAAAATTGATCTTAAGAATGTAACATTGTCAATATTTCTGGAAGACGGTGATAGGTAATTTGTTAAGCAGTCATATCTGGATACTATTTCTCCTAGTTTTCGAAAGCCTGAAGAACTGGCCACTTAATTCATCCTTATTTCTAGTGTTATGAGCAAAGCAGAGTACGATATATAAATGTTGAATAAAATAACATAATTCTACTACTTATAAAATGCCGCTGGCAGTGATCATTATAAGGTAATTTAAAAATTTTACGTGTGACTGTCCTCTGACGCAAAAAGAATTTTCCCAAGTTCCAGCAGCATAGGACATGTGCGAGTGAAAAAGTGAATGGTAAGCCGCAATAGCCGTTGCAAATCCAGTTACATATGTAAGTTTACTCATGGCGTACTGCGATATAGTTTTGATGACAGCCTGTCAATGCGTTGCTTTCAACCCAATTCAGGATCCAAAAAAGTACCCAAGCCATTAGTAGACTTATCTTAAAACACATGTAACGTGTCTTACCGACATTAAAGATCAAATATTTGCGGAAAACTAGGTGTTTACTTGCCGTTGTACATCGGTAATAGCATCAACATTACTTACTTCATTCACTAGCAGAGTTTTATCATCCGCAAACAATATAGTCCTACGATAAATCATTTATATAAAATGCGAACAAGGGTCCCAAATGGATCATTGAAAAACGACATGCCGAATGTAGCCCTCCCCGCTCACAGATGAACGCCATGATACATGTTGTCTACGATCACAAGTAGGGTTCTAAGAGCCTCGACATATACTCACAAAAACCATAGTAGCATTAAATTTTTAAAGAAGCAATTCATGCGATACACAATTAAATGCCTCTAGAAAATCACCAAAACAGTAATTCTTTAAAAAAAAAACATTTATTGAAACAGGCACGTTTGTTTAAGTAAATGTCCCGCAGAAAACATTGACAAGCCGGCATCATTAATAAACATCATTACTTGGTTTATTGTCAATTCAAATTTTTGTAATGTACATATGTAATATCACACACCAATTTTTATTAGCTGTTCGGGTGCTTGGCAGTACGTAGTTCTATACTGTATATACAGTAAGTACCACAAAAAATGTTTACGATGTACACAAACTACGGCAAAAGATCTCTCTGTAGTTGGAACTGTTCCATGTAAATAATAATTTAATTTTGTAGGTTATGTACACTGCCTTATTATCTTTCAATGCTACCTGTTTTGCGAAATAGATTCACGCAAAGATTTAAAATTCTACTAAACTCATCATATGCAACAGAAATTTCTGAAAATTCAATTTAAAATTTTGCCGGACATTCTTTGATTGAATAAAATCAAATTTCATCGATCTTATGATCGTTTCGAAATAATTTTCTGTCCCACAGCAAGAGGCATTTCTGCAGTTAGAAAACATTAATTTCATTCTGAAAATAATATTCACTTTTCAATGTTTTGCTTAAAAAACGGAGAACAGAACATGAAAAGTATTTAACCAAACAATTGCCTAAACACTGATCTTAGATGCAGCTGATATTTCACAGATTTATATGATATAATGATTTTACATTCCGGAGAAACCATGGCTTACTGGAGGTGTTTTTCTTAACTCGCATTAACTCCACTGCATTGTCTTCCTATAATTTCACCGTTGGCGAAATGCATGTATTACATTCATCACTATAACATTATAATAATGTTAAAAACATTGAAGTGCTATTTGTTAGAATGGGTGAGGTAGCAACTATAAAATACTCAATAAAAAGTTAAAAAGTACGCAATAATCTATAAAAATATAGCCTGAGAGAATAAGAATAACTACGAAGTTCGACAAATATCAAAGAAATGAAAACCTTGACCGAATGTTCGTTTCTTAATCGAATCAGTCAATTATGAAATGTAATATTCGTCTAATCGAAACTACACATGCATTATTTTAATTGTTTTTTTATGACGATTGTAACGTTCCATACGTGAAAGAGAAATATGATATTCATGCTAAAAATAATTAATAAGGAAAGGAAAGGAAGTGGAAAATAATAGGACATTTTTTAATATCTATGTGCACTTAAGCGTAATGAACAATAAAAATGTTTGGTGCATTTCGATTTTTATGCAATTGAAGATACGTAAGTTTCTTTCTTATTCTCTCTCTTCTCCTCTGTATATGTACACACAATCTGTCGCAGAGAAAACGGAACCTTTTTAAAATAGTAATTCTTGGTGGCGGTAACTATTAAAAAAAAATATGCGTCGGTAAGGTAGATCTTTTACCAATATTGTGTCAAAATACAATATCATGACATTCGCATCATTAGAAGCAGAGAAATTGCGCATAAAGTAACAGTGTGTATTTGGCATTAGTTGAAAAATGAATTTTAAACAAAGATCAAATGTCCAATTCTGTTTTAAACTCGGTAAATCGTTTACTGAAACGTTTAATTTGATGAAACAAGTGCATGGTGATGCGTGTTTATCACGTACGAGCGTGTATGAGTGGTACAAAAGATTTAAAGACGGTCATACTGACAAATAACGACGAACATCCTGGTGTAAAAAAATCTGTGGTTATGCAAGGTAACATCGAATTTGTGGGTGAATTTATCAGAAATAAGCCGAAATCCTCATTGCGATACGTGGAAATGGAATTAAATATTTCCGAAGAATCAATTCATCGCATTTTGACATAGCATTTGGGACTGAGAAAAAATTGTGCAAGGTTGGTACCATATAAGCTAACTGAATTCAACATTTTACAGGCTTGATTAAAGACTAAAAAAGAACGAAAACTTCAGGTAGGTCAAAACTCTGAATGGAAGCATCCAAGCGAAGAAAGACCGAAAAAAAAAGACAATGTTGATTTGTTTTAATGATTCGAAAGGCATAGTGCACAAAGAGTTTGTACCAACTAGTCAAACAATCAATGCTGTATATTATCTTGGTGTTATGAAACGTATTTTGGCGCGCATTCGTCGTGTGCGCCTTCAACATCGTGAAAATGCGTTCATTTTAGGATAATGCACCATCTCATCGCTCGACGCTTATCACTGATTTTTTTACTACAAATGGCATTTTAATCATCAACCAGTCACCGTGTTCACCGAATTGGCTCCCTGTGATCTCTATCTATTCTCCAAACTACACTTGCCGATAAAAGGACAGCGTTATGCCGACGTCGAAGCCATTAAAAAAGCGTCGACAGCGATCTTGAACGACATCTCTAAGGATGGACTTAAAAATTCATTCGACGTGTTAATTGACCGTGTAAAACATTGTATTGAAGCTGAAGACAACTTCTTTGAATAAAATAAATCAATTTTACCAAAATAGTAAGCTTTTGTCTTTATTTTAAAAAAGTTTCGTTTTCTCTACGACAGACTGTGTATACCGTTATAATACAGGATAATGATGTCAATTATAATTTAATTTAAATGAATACATGTGACATTTATTACCTCACATTAAATCATTAAAATGTTATATGAACATATCAAATGAAAATAAAATCAAATAGTTGATTGTTGAGGTCGTTGCTTTCTGAAATTCTGAAGAATAAATAAAACACTTCGTCTACATTTCACACTATATATTATATATTAATTGTAACCCCAGCCAGTACAAAATAAACTAAAGAAAAGTATATTTTTATTTATTTTCCTTTAAATATGCCGGTGTGTGTACAACGTACATACATATGTACATTCAACTGTTCTACTTGTTTCAGAGCAAAGTGATGGAACCCAAGCATTCGAGGAAGGAAGGGAGACCTGGGCACAAAACAGTAGCAGAAATCCAAGACAAACAGTTACACCAGTCGAGGGGCGATTTCCAATGCATAACGCTATCAATGTGCGATTCGAATCCCCAAAAGTTCCTGTTATATTTATTCTCGGTAAGATTTTATTGAACATTTCTACATGGTCCTCACATATATAGTTGGAATACATTGTCTAGCTTTATTTTCTAATTAGATCCAGGAGTATGAAAGCTGTTTTTTCTACATAGATCTTATTTCAAGACATTTATGTTTCATTTGTATAAACCACATTCTTTCTAATCAAATCCTCACATTGACACACATACATATACTCCTTTCCTACTTGACACAATGCAGATATCTGCTGCAGGTGATGACAACTTAGTTGTCGAAATACGTATACAGAATACGAAAATTAATGTGGCAAGGGGTATTGATTAAATAAATCTATAACCTTGTCATTGCTTTTAATAAATGTCAATGTTATATAGGAATTCACATAAATATTATTTCAGGAGGTCCTGGCAGCGGAAAGGTAACACATTGCGATAATCTGATGCAAGAGAAGACTGGCATTGTGCACATCAACATGACCGATCTTCTTCAGCAGTACGCTATTGGAAATGGTAAGCTTCTGAAAGATGTTCATTATGAATAGTGTTAACAAAGTAAAATGACATGACTGACGCCGATACTCTAAAAGTTAATCCACTCGTGAAATTATATTTCGTAATTGAATTTTATAATTTAAAATCTTGATCCTTAGGGGACTTATAGTGTAGAGTATTGAAGGAATCCTTCAAGTTTACCAAATGTAATTTTAAAATAAATGATCATGACGATATACGCCAAAAGTTTCCTTTTTAATGGAGCATAAAGCAAATACAGAAATATTTTATTAATTTTCGTATAACTTTAGTTCAAGTCTTTAATGGAATGCGCACGTCATTTAACTTGGAACTTTTTTTTAAAATGCGAAAATACCCTTAATATTCTCTTTTTTACCAGATAGTAGCAAGAGTTTTGTCATAATAAACACACGTAAGAAAGGTAAAGGTCCTAGAACATTGATTTGAGTGCCTTACATGATGTAGCATGAATAGCATGCTATCTCGGAAGATAGAGACATATATTGCTTATTTTGCTCGTTTCAAAAATAATATACAATTTAATTGTATTAGAATCAAAATTAACGTTGGGTTACTACATGTTCGCGGTCAAAAATTCACGATGATTAATTTTGAGTCGCCTCAATGTAAATTAATGAATGATATTTGGTATTATATGGTAACAGAATTTAGTTTAATCATTTTGGACGTCATCTTCGCGTCAGTTGAGAATACCGAAATCCAATTTCTAACACAAATGTGCTCGATATTTGTATTTCTTCCAAGTACACTACCGGCCATAAATGAGGGATCACTACAGGTAAAATACAAAAAAATGGTACACTTTTGGTAAAACAATATACGTATATATACGAATAAAAATGTAATTACTATAAACTTATAGTAATTACTATAAGCTGATAGTGAAAGAAAATTGGCATTTTTTATTTTGAGCGACTTTCGTCAATATATCCACCTTTACACTTAATAACTTCTTTAGAAATTTTGAGTAGTTCAATAGAAGTTTTTGAACAGTTTCAACTGGAATATTTTTCCAAGCATTTGTAAGGTATTTCCATTGCTGTTGCTGCGATTTTGGACAGTGTTCTCTCACTTTTTCTGTCTAGCTCATCCCACAGCAACTCGATAGGATTCATATCGGACGATTGTGCGGACCAAACCATATTTACAAGAAGTTCTTCTTCTTCTTTCTGCTTCACATAGTCCTTACAAGGTTTAGTACTATGTTTGGAGTCATTTATCTTGTTGGAAATTAAAACCTCCTCGTTCTTTTTTTTAAATTCCATCAATTCTATACAAATCTCCAATACCCATTAAAAGAAAATGATCTCCAAACAAGAACAGAGCCTCCACCGTGTTTAGCTGTTGACACAACACATTCTGGTCCTTTTGTCAACTTGTTTGCGAACAAAAACGCGTCGAATACTTCCAAACACTTGGAACTTGGATTCGTCCGTCCACAGAACCCGCTTCCACATTTCCACACCCCAATGTTGATGCTCCTTGGCCCATTGTAATCCTTTTTTACGCTTTTGTGATCGTAGCGCTAGTTTACAAACAGCAAATTGTCTTTTGATAAACGTCTTTTTACGAGTTAACCACACCGATTTTTCACGATTTTTATTTAATTCTGCACGAAGCTGCTAACCACTTATTCCGTTTAGATAACAACTCCAGCCGCAAATTTACTTGTCTAGTGGTCATCATTGATATTCTGAGACGTTTTTTTAGTTGCGTTGTTATATACCTTTTTACTGTACCTTGCACTGCATATGTTAATTTTAATTTTTGCGCTATCGTCCGCAGTGGCAATTTTTCTTTGTGTAATGTTATTGTAGCATTACGAATTTCTGCCCTTAATTCCTTTCTATTTAACATTTTGTAAGTTTGTTCATGATTCAGACGAATACTAAATTTTTCTTAGATTGCAACATTCTGTGTGGTGCTACAAATTCACATCTGTTACTTCAATTGTCTCTACCGAAACCCAGGTATAAAGACAGAGCGATTCTATCGATAGTATGTGATCCCCCATTTATGGACGGTAGTATTTATGGACTTTATCAATTTTTTTTACTCACATAATTTCACCATTGGCCAAATATAAATTATAGATATACGAATTACGCTTTGATTAAGTCAATCATAGTTAAATAAAGTATTGCAATATATGTCTAACAATTTAAGAGACAGAGTGTTTTATACTTTAATGACACGTCGCGCAAAGAAACGCAAATTAATCCGCGTATAACAAGTTCAGGTATAGTAAAATATCAGTCTTATTACTATTTAATAACGACAAAGACAAAATTTTATGCAACAAACTTTTGCGTATAATTTAAAGTCTTGGAATTCATTACAAAATGTACATACACGAACACTATACAAATGAAGCAGATCGATTTGTCAAAATTATCTCATAATGATGATCATTAAAGTACGTATGTAAATGAAAGTCGAGGGAAACACTCTGTAAAAATTTACATAAAAGCAAACTAGGAACACGATTGTGAAGTGTGGTAGATCACGTTTAGAATTAAAAATTAATTTAGCTTTTAGCGATGATCAAGTGCAGAAGACAGACATACGTAACAGTACTTAAACTCCATTGGGACTGGAATTATTAGCAGCATTATTTGTCATCCTTAGATTTCTTTTGTATATTTTTAATGTAGTGAGCTATGAACGGTCACGCGAACCTTTTTCGTATCTGCGCTGAAATCGTAATGACAGCTAATGTCTGGCCTTTGTTCATTTTTTGCAATTGTGAGGTTTTATGTACCTTTTTTTTTTGTATTTTGCATTGACAATATGAAGTCTTAAAAAAACTATAAAACACAAAACAGTGCTGAAAAGAGATTAATTTCGACACGCTTTTTTTAATTGTTCAATGTTGGCATCATTGAACGTAAGAGTAGATATTTTATTAGCGCTGTCATTTAATAACATTTGATCGCATTTGATAATTTTATCGCCTGTTTCAGGTAAATCAGGTAGAATGTATAGTGTGTTATATACACATCTGTTTCCATATAACACATTTTTTATATTTAACAAAATGTATATATAAGTGATGTTAATGAAAACTAGTTATAATTCACGAATAGCCGTATTTAAATTTCAAATTATCAAATCCCACTGCGTACAAAAATAAAAATTGAAACTTTTAAATATGATATAATTCAATTGTATTAAGGTAAAAAAATGCAAAGTACAAAAAATTGCTTAAAAAAGAATTTTTTCAAAAAGTTGTCACTTGAACTCGTGCGCAAAAATCATGTCTTATAAAACTTATATTTTTAATACACGTAGTAAGTAATGGTGATTTTGGTGGAGCCTGTGGTTGGTTAACTTAATCACCTGAAGGTTGATACATGACCCCTCTCCACATTAATTTCGAAATTAATGTGGAAAGGGGTCATGTATCAATCTTTAGTGATTAAGTAGTGAGTAATGACACCTGTCCGCAGTTGGAAAGAAACAAAATACTTAGATTGGAATCAACAAAAGGTTGGCTGTAAATTTGGAGGCCGTGACTAATTGATTAATCAAAAAAAGGAAAAAGCCCTTACCGTATTAATATCGGTGTTCTGGATAACGTATTTCGACAACTACATTGTCATCATCAGCAGGAAAAATTAAACAGTGTCGCACATTAGTCCGCAGTAAGATTTACACAAAATAAACCGCGAAATACGGTTTATTTTTTGTAGTTTTACTGCGAGTGAATGAACATGATGATGACAACTTTGTCGAAAGAACACCAGGAACACAAATATTAGTGCAGTAAGGATCTTTTTTGACCTTTTATAAGATTAGCTCTACTGTTTACTTTCGATGGTTACCATTGCTAACTATAATCTAATAACTTAAAAATTAGGCGCAAAATGATCTAAAAGAATAGTTGTCAACTTAATAACACAAAATATTTTTATATTACATAATTCTGTTAAAATGTTAGATGTTAGTTTCCGAAAATGTACTTACATTGTTAATTTACGAAACAACAAATTTTCTACTCTTAGATAAGAGAAAAATATAATTAATCAATGTGCTCATTACTGATGAAAAGCCATAATAAAATGAAACAGAAAAACACAAAAAACAATCAATTATAATCTCTTAAGTTACATAGGCCCACAATCTAAGCATCTAAGTAAATTACTTGAGAAACATTATGTGGATATTGCTTTTCCAACTAACAACACGTCAGAAAAATTAATTAAAAGTAACAAAGACAAAATAATAGAGTTCACCATTCTACATTCGGAAACTGTAGAAATAAACAAACATAAAAATGTAATAATTTATTAAATGGTCAAATAGATTTGAATAATTCATCATTTTGTTCTTCGTCTTCTCATGTTGCTCAACATTTTTATAGAAATATTATTTACTGCTTTCATAATGACAACTTCCAATTAATCCAAATTGTGAAGTCTAATTAGGCAATACTTTATCTTTAGAATATTAAAAAAGAAAATAATCTAAAGGTTTTTAACTAGATGAATTCACTAATTGTAAATCTACATCGATAATATGATATCAAAAAATTCTTCCAAGTAACGCATGTTGAAAATAAGCACAATATATTTCATCATCATGTAATTGATCAATAATTGGTTCGAATATTGTTTGCATACATGCAATGACCTGCATTTATTGTTTGTGAAAGAAAATTTATCCTCTACGTCTTCTTGAAATTGCGATCCAAACATCAATCTTAAATAGGACGAAGATCCGTTTCAACAGAAACATGTGGAATGTTTATTCATCATGTCTTCCTCATTCGTGTAAAACGTTAAATCTAAATCTCCATCACGTAAATTTTGAATCACTCGATGACAGTAATTTTAACGTTATACAAAATCTTGTCAACACAGATGTTGAAGAACGAACGTATGGGATATTAGGAAAAATTTTTAAAATATTTCAAAAAACGATATTTTTATTAGTGGTATTTGCATATTACTTCCATTACCAGAATCATTTATTAACAATGTAAACCTTTTTATTGGTTTTAAAACACTACAAGTTTACATAACCTTTAAACCAGTCTGTCACGATGTAAACAATATTAAAAAAAAAACTAAACACAAAAACTCAGTTATGTAATTTTCACAAAATATCTTTATTAAAAAATAACAACAATTATTTCGAAGACACTGTAGGTTCTTCAGACTAAAAGGTAAATCTAATGTCTAACAAAAATATTAATTCACTTAAGTGAGAACTGTCAATTGAATTATAGGTTGGAAGCCACGGACACCACTTAAACTACTAGATTCCAGAAAATTTTCGAACCTTTGTGTAATATTGAATTTATTATTACATTATTAAAACGAATAAATTGATTTTCCACATTTTAAACACAGTAATTATATACAGTTAGTAATAAAAATGTGAAAATAATATTTTGTTTATTTAAGATTCTTCAATTTCCACCCAAGTTAAAGCGGTATTAGAATACGCCGAAAATAGTGAGATTTCCCATTAATCATACTCTGTCTTAAATTAATTATGTGTGTACTTTCATGGGTAGACGAACAAAAACATGCGTACGCATACTCATAATTTCAGGAGCACAATATGAAAACAAGTCGATATATTTCAGGAAAAGGATATATCAGAGACGTCGAAAGCATTCTTAATTGTCTCTTTATACCAGATTTAATTAAAATATATTATTTCGTTCTATTACAAGATCGCTAACGATTCTTCTAGTTATTCAGAGACATTAAAAGTAATAAATACAATATATATCGCATAGATATGTACGCCCATGCATTATGTGTATATCCATATGTACACACACACACACATACATACGTAAAAATCGATTAGTAAATTATTATTGCCATTAAAAGACCTACACATTCTATACGTTAACATTGAAAATGACTAATCAATGAATCGTACTGATGTAACACCATATCACACATAATAGAATTAACCTTGAATATTTACTGAAAAAATAAGATTTTCTTTGAAACACTGTGTCAAGTACCGTTGAGATAGCGAGTGTTTGCTCTTTATTAAGTTATGTTTAAAAATATTTTTTAAGGATTTAAATAACTATTGAATGACTAGATTTAAGCGTCGATAAAATTGATCTAATATAAATTGTTTAATGCACATATGAAAGAGATTTTCTATTAGATCTTTCAGAACGTTCTGATGCACCTTCTTCGCGCACAAAAATAAGCGGATTAGTTTAGAGAATAGAAACAATTAAGAAATATTTACAAAAATTGTATTTATCCGATATTGCACGGTCGAAAAATACACCAAAAGACTTTTTGTTGAGGATGGTTGCGAACGTTCGTCGTCGACCATTGTTTACTATTGACGAAAATACTCCTTATTTATATGTCTTTCTTTATTTTGGTGCAAGACTATTAAGTTGAGGTGTCCCTATTTGCCATTCTTTCCTATTTTGGGATATATTTGTTTTGACTGTCCGTTGTATACTCTTTTTTGCTGTAACTCGTTTTATCTCATCTTTCCACTTTTTCCAGATCATTCTCGTCTGTTTTTTCGATAGATTTTTGTTTCGTATACCTTCCTTGTTATTTTTTTATCTGGCATCCTGTATATCTGGCCTAACCATCACAGCCTCTTTCTCGCATTCTTTCGTTAATGTTCTTTTATACGTAAATTTTCTTTTCTGAGATGAAAAATACAAAATTAAATTGGGTAAATATAGGAGATTAGTAAATAGAAAAAAACAAGCTTTCCTTAGAAATAGAAAGAAAACACACGGGTGTCATTTAAAAAAACAAAGTTGTCGCCTCAGTAGCGAAAATAACATAAAATAAAAAAAGTGCATCAAAATATGCAGCACAAAATGCTAAAACATTTTCGTAACCAATCTTTTTTTTCGTAAAACTGCAAATTACAAAATTACAATTATTCTATGCATTTTCACACTAAACAATTGGACCCTGTAAATGACGCATTGTTTCAAATACAGCTGGACTGTTTCTACAGGATGTACATACATAGTATATACCGGGTGTCCCATGGCATGATTGCCACAGCTTAAGAATGCGTTACTGAAGCAATTTCATGTTGAAAATGTCCAATGAATATATGTGAAAAGCTGTCGTAACTACTACTTCTAAACGTTCCGTGTAACAAGAACTTGCTCAAGTAAGTATTGCTTTTTCAATACTTAATAAGGTTGACGATCTACCTTCTACTAGTGTTCGAAGAATAGCTAACTTAACGTATGCCACATGAGAGTATCACGCAATATTGATTTGCAGCCGTACCATATCTTACCTGAACAAACTTTAAAACCCAGTAATTACTCATCAAGACCTGAGTTTAGTCGCTGGATAGTGAAAGATCGAGGACTTTGTAGAAAAATATTGTTTTTGAATTTAGTCGTTGGCTAGCGAGAGATTTTGTAGTAAAACATTGTTTAATGGTGAAGCCTCTCTTATCAAAATAACATTAATAACACCAGGAATTCACATTGTCAGACACTTGAAAATTCACGGCAAACTAGGTAATCTCTTTTAAAAGTAGATTTTCGACAAATGTATAGTATGGTAGATCAAGTAATACAAAAGCATCACGCCAAAACAAAACGCTAAACGGCAATTTCAACATCAACATTTCAACATTTGCAGTAGTCTTTACATGTAATATATGTATGTAACCGCCCATCTCAGTTTTATCATTACCTTTCTTTTTTTCGATAAAATTGGTTACTGCGCCGGTGTCTTTCGCTTTTAATTGTACTATATACCAATTCTTTTGTTTGCCAAAATGGTTCGTTTATAATCGAAGAATGGCTCACGGCAGTGCGTTATTTACATTTGCTGGACATTACTTAATGACGTTTCTCTGAATGTAAGACGACGAATATGGATATACAGTACGATGACGCATCTTCGCGTTTTAATCGAAATTATACTAACTGGTGGATTGGGAGGGGTTCAGCAGTTTCTTGGTCGCCAAAATACTTAAATCCCCTAGATTATTTTATATACAGACGTCTGAAAAACTTGAAAACAGGAAAAAATTTGTTGCCAGAATTATGGATGTCGCAGAAACTATTGGTGCTGATTCTGAGGCTGTTAGCAAAGCTACCCTCTTCAATTCTAAGAAGAACTAGACCATGTATGCAACAACTGGGTGAACAATTTGAGCTACTAAGTCAATAAAGCGACTTCTTTCTAAATCATTTTAGAATTTTTTTTGTAACAGTACATAATATTTGCATTATTAGTAGGCTTTATCTAAAAGTACAAATACTTGCAACTCAGTTACGATAGTTTTGGGAATATGTTAATTAGATATTTTTAACTTAATTGATAATAAGTAATTACTTCAGCAACACATCCTCAAGCTGTGGCAATATCATGGGACACCGATATACATATTCAAAACATGCTCTGGAAAAAATTTTTTCACCCGATATTTCTCCGACCGATTATCAGGAATTATCGCTTAGTTTTAGCTGTAGATAAACATATAGGCAATAGAGTGTGTGTTACTGAAACAGATTAAAAGAGCGGTTGATAATCTTTGGTGTCCAAAAAACAAACCCTATACAGATTGGGAAACGGTGATATATTGTAAAGGTCATTTTTTAATATACAAAAACAACTGTTTTGGAAACTTGGTATTACATTTACGAAAAAATAATATAAAGATGTAATAAATACTTATTAGAAGATCTATAAATGCAATTTTATTTCCATTTATGAAAAACGAAGCTCTTTCATAAGCATTTTATTAGATAACGAATGATTTTTATTCGAGAATTTGTTTAATATGTATACATCATTCAAAGTTTAATATCATTTATGTATTTTTAACGGATTAAGATGATAGAATAATTATTCTCAAACGTTAAACTTTTTATATAAACATTTAATAACTTCCAGTTTAGCATTTATCCGTATTTAAGTATACAAACCTGAGCCATTGCGAAATTAAAATAAAAGTATTTGACATATTGGGTTGGCAAATAAGTACTTTCGGTTTTTACTGATAGAGAGCGTTGTTTTATTTTTTGTATAACGTATGTTAGTGCTGTACTTTACCGTTTGTCGCGTGATACTAGTCACATTGACGTAACTTCAGAAGCAAGTAGTGCGTGATTTTTATTAAAGATATTAGTTGTGGGTTAATTTTAAATGGAGTGCAGAAACGAACATTTTCGACATATTTTACTATTTTATTTCCGTAAAGGAAAGAAAGCTGCTGCGGCTCACAAAAAGATATGTGAAGTTTATGGTGCTAATTGCTTAACAGAGCGCACGTGTCAGAATTGGTATAAAAAATTCCGTTCTGGAGATTTTTCCCAGAGGATTTTTCGAGAGGTTGCGGAGAGGCTACATGTATCGTACACAACAATTGAAAAACATTTAAAATGTCTTGGGCTAGTTAAGAAGCTTGATATTTGGGTGCCTCACGAATTGAAAGAAATTCATTTAACACAAAGAATCAACTTTTGCGATATGCACCTTAGACGAAATGAAACCGACCCTTTCTTAAAAAGAATTATCAGTGGTGATGAAAAATGGGTCCTGTACAGTAACATAGTTCGAAAACGATCATGGAGCAAACACGATAAACCAGTTCAAACCACATCGATAGCTGAATTGCATCCAAAAAAGATCATGCTGTCAGTTTGGTGGGATTACAAAAGTGTTAATAAAACTGGATGAAGCAATCAAAGAAAAACGGCCAGAATTGTCAAATCGGAAAGGTGTAGTTTTCCACCAAGATAATGCAAGGCCTCACACATCTTTGGCAAATCGTGGGAAACTATTGGAGCTTGGCTGGGAAGTGATGCCACATCCCCCATACAGCCCTGATCTAGCACCATCTGATTACCATTTATTTCGAAGTTTGCAGAATTCTTTGAATGGTAAAACTTTCACAAACGGCGATGACCTTCACTCGCACCTGGTTCAGTTTTTTGCTGATAAGGACCAGAAATTTTATGAGCGCCGAATCATGCAACTGAAAGAAAGATGGCAAAAGGTCATTGAGCAAAATGGAAAATATATAATTGATTAAAAACTATTCTTCGTTTAAAAAAAAAGTGTTTTATTTTATACTACAAAACCGAAAGTACTTAGTTGCCAACACAATATTTTAATGGGCCGACGAATTCGTATTCAAACCGCACGTTCGAATTGAAAATTTTCCCGTGTTAACGCTCAAACAAGAGCAATATTTTGTCATCGTAATCTAGTGACGTAACCTTTTTATAACGAAGCCACCGCCATAAATTATTCCATTAACAGTATTAATTATAATATAAATTTATAAAAGCGTTATATTAAAACAGTATATTTTTCGGTAATTGAAATCGTGAAGAATCAAAGACTATCAAACATAATCATTCTCAAAGAGTATAATAAAATATCGCGTGACCGTCTTTAATGAAGTACACAATGTACTTCAATGGACTAGCACGTGCTCAGCACAAATCTAATTTGTTTTTATTTTCAGACATGCAAGACTTTAGCCTACTGTCCAGTAAGACCGTAACGGAAGTTTTAATGCTGGAAATGAAAATGTCACCGAATGCTAAAACGTACCTCGTGTCAGGATATCCGAGGAACATGAGAGACGTAGTGGAATATTCAGAAAGGGTGAGATACATGTTTACGCGTTCATATATATTAAAAATGTACGAAAGGTAACGATAATTAAACACTGAATATAAAATTGCGCTCAACTAAAAGCTACATGCATTTACTGTTTCGGTTAATTTTGTCGATATTGCGATTCATGTTTTCAATTTTTATTCGAGTGAACCAAATCACTACTTTTGATTCAAAATAAGTACTGCATAACCAAATTAATAAAATATAAGAAACTATTTGGTACGTAGACTTCCGCGGTCGTGGTCCATGCTATCTGCTTCTGGGTTTCCGGGCTGGAACCGCGTCACTAGTATATCTGCCGACGTTTCGTACCCATTTGTGTGGGACATCTTCAAGGCTGAACTACTGCACTGAAACTGGTGTAAGTCTATGAGGGATACGTTTATATATGGATAATTGGTCATGGGTCAATGGAGCGTTACGGTTACGGTTGGGTAGATTAGAGATGCAGGATTGCCAAGCGCTATGTAGGGGGTAGCCATCGTCGCGGTTAAGGTTATTGGGGTGCTTAAAGATCTCTATAGTTTCACGGATTTTGCGACCATAGAAATGGTTAGTGCGGGATAGGATCTTGGTAGAATTAAATTGGATATGGTGCCCGGTTTCCAGCCTATGCTCGGCAAGTGCAGAACCGGCTATGCGCAGCAGCCTAGTACAACGCTCATGTTCAGAAACACGAGTGCCGACAGACCGCTTTGTTTCACCAATATATGCCCTGCCGCATGAACAAGGAATCCTGTACACACCAGATGATTCTAAAGAAACATGGTCTTTTACGGAAAAAGGGTCAGATAATTTGGAATGGGGTTTGAAGATGGTTTTGATGTTGTTTTTGAGAAGAACCCTACTGATGCGGTCAGTAACACCTTGTATATAGGGTAGGTGGGCTTTAGAGAGGGGGGAGAGATGATGTAAGCTGTGTATTAAGTTGTGAGATTTTGGGATATTATAGTTGGAGAAATTATTATTTATAAGAGCTTTGGTAACATGACTTAATTCCTGGGATATAGAATGCTGGTCAGATAAGTTGACAGCTGTTTCTGGGCGGGATGATGATGGGACAGGGCATTGAGATACCGATCAGTGTGTGTGGGTTTGCGGTACACTGAATGTCCTAGTGAACCATCCAGATGACGAGTTACCAAGACGTCGAGGAAAGGAAGGGAACCTTCAGATTCAATCTCCATGGTGAAATTTATGGAATCGTGTTGTGAATTTAAGAAAACAAGGAAGTTGTTCAAGGAATCCCGACCATGGGGCCAAATAATGAAGGTGTCATCCACATATCTGAACCAACATTTTGGTTTTTGGTTACAGGAGTGTAGAATTTGTTGTTCGAATGCCTCCATAAAAATGTCAGCGACAACAGGAGAGAGAGGAGACCCCATAGCTGCACCCGATACTTGTTCATAATAATTACCACGGAACTGAAAATAGGTGGAGGTTAAACAAGTGTTCATCAGATTGGCCAAATCATCAGGTTGGTTGTCAGTGGAAAGGATTTGCCGGATTATTTGGAGAGTGTCGGGTATAGGAACTCTGGTAAATAAATATTTGACATCAAAACTAACTAGTAGATCATGAGGATCTACCGTTAGGCCATTTAGTCTTTGGACAAAATGTTTGGAATTTTTAATAAAAGAATCACTATTGCCGGTGTACCGTATGTAACAATAAGTAGTTTTGACATTTGATATAATTTTTTCTGCATAAACAGTGATCTACAGTATTTGTCCTATATTTTTTGAGTGAGAATTTGTTTTGTATGAATGTATTAATAAGTTTGTTGTTTTGTCATTTTAGATACATTTTCTTTAGAAGTACGTAATTTAAACTTCACATAATCTGCTATAACATACTGTTGCATATGTTACATTGTTATTCCGGATACTGAGTTAGCATAATTGAATTGGCAACACTGAATAATTGGTATGGATTTGTTGAAAATTAAAAGATAATTTGGCATGCCTTGTAAATGGAAAAAAACTGATTGTTGTATGTGAGAAGCAAAGAAAAGATTTCATACTTTTGTAACATTTATTGCAGAATAAAATTACCATAAACATTATTTAAAAACAATTTATAAATTCTATTTAAAATAAATAGGTAAATACATATTGTTATAGAACTATAGCAAGTGTTCAAAATGACCATTATCAACCTGTAAACATAAATCCACTTCTCTTCACATTGGTAAACCCATTTTGTAATACCTCCATGCTTATATTGTGTAAGTGCTCCAATTCCTCCAAAGCATGTAGTATGTTGCTACAGACTTTTTCAAGTATCGGAACAAAGAAAAATCTATCGGAGTCAAATCTAAAGTAAAAAACAAAAACAGTTAATTATTTTTCTTGTAAAATATTGTAAAAAAACGTAATATATTCACCTGCAAGACGGAATAAATTAAAGTAAGAAAAAACATTTTTCACATCTTTCAATTAATTATTTATACCCACGTCTATATATATAAAAATGATTTCTCTTTATCTGCAAAAAAAATACTCTTTATCTGCAAAATACGAAACTGCCTCCTTGACTTCATCATCGGCAGCAAATTTTTTACCCCGCAGCTCTTTTTTCATTTTCGGAAACAGGTAATAATCACTCGGGGCCAGGTCTGGGCTGTAGGGTGGGTGATTCACAATTTCGAAACCCACCTTATGCAGGGCAGCTAACGCAACGCGGCTCTTGTGGACGGGCGCGTTGTCTTGCAAAAGCAGAACAGCTTTTGTCAATTTTCCCCGTCTTTTCTCTTTAATGGCTTCTTTTAGTCGCTCTAATATTGAAGCGTAATATTCTCCGGTTATAGAAACACCTTTATCTTTATAATCAATCAACAATATTCCTTCCGAGTCCCAAAATACCGTTGCCATGAGTTTCCCAGCTGATTGTGACACTTTAAATTTCTTGGGAGGTGCTGTGCCCTTTTTATGCCACTGCATGGAGTCTTGTTTGGACTCAGGTTCATAATGATGAACCCAAGTTTCGTCTCCAGTAACAATTCCACTCAATACACCATCCTTGTCTTCATTACAGAGGTACAAAAATGCACGCGAACACTCTACGCGCTGTTGTTTTTGCGGCGGCGTGAGCATTCTCGGCACCCATCTTGCGCTGACCTTAGACATGCCGAGATGATCGTGTAGGATTTTAAAAATTGTTGTATCGGATACTCCAACCATTTCTGCGAGTTGTTTCTTCTTTAGTCGAGCATCTTCGAGTACAATTTGTTCAATTTTTTGGATAAGTACTGGCGTGGTCACCTCAATGCTCCTGCCCGGCCTCGGATCGTCTTCAAGGGATTCCCTTCCTTGTTTAAATAAACTATGCCACTTGTACACCATGGTTTTTCCTGGACAAGAGTCGCCGTAAACCAATGATATCTCATTCATTATGGTCGCGACTGATTTTCCTTGCCTGGTAAGGAACTTTATAACGTTGAATTTGATGGAGCCTGTTTGTTTTGGTTTTGAACGGTGTGGATCGCGTACGGAGTTTGTTTTTCGTACAATTTTTTCGCCGTGTTTTACCAGGTGCGACACTTTGAAATTATCTGCTGATGATGACAACTTGGTTGTCGAAATGCGTATACAGAATTTACAAAAGTGAATGTGGAAAGGGGTTATATATCAACCTTATTGATCAAAACTTTATAACGGCACGATATTCGATTTTTTCCATATTTCACTTTTCACTCCTGATTATGTTACTTGGTTGACGATAGCTCAAAGACTAACTGTCTAATAACAATGAAACTTCGTATTTATACTAATCATGAGTCGCTGCACAGGCCACGCCCCCAATGCGCCTACTCACCCCTCTACAACCCGCTCATTCCGCGAATATAGAAACGCTCCCTCGTATGTAGCTGTCCTCAGTTGCATCATTGCTTTTTTTTTATTGTTCAATTTAGTTTCTACGCCGGCGTCTTCCGATTTTAATCTTACTATACCAATTATTTGGTCTTCATAGTACATACTTAGAAGAGTAATCTTGAAGGAACAGAATACAAACTCACTATCTTTTTATGGCAATATCATTCAAACAAGATAATCATTTCATTTCAACATTCGAAAGTTCACGTTTTGACAAGGTTCTTGGAGTTTTTTTTTTGTTAACCTAAAGTAGCTGGATATATTTCGAGTTCAAAATCATTTTCAGGGCTTTTGAAAATGCCAGCATACGAGCATTCATTAACATACAACGACTTTTGAAAAATACCAATTTTTGCGAGTGTACCCCTTTGAAAAAAAAGAGATTTTCGTCGAAATAAAAAGTTTTGAAATTAGTCTTTCATAGTACATAGAAGAATAGTTCTGAGGTAATAGAATACGAACTCACATCTTTTTATGGCAAAATCATTCAACCTCTGAATATAATGAATCCATTTATACATTCGAAAGTTCACATTTTGACATGCTTTTTTTGAGTTTCTTTATTAAACCAAAATAGGTGGATAAGTTTTGACTTTAAAGTCGTTTTTAAGACTTGCGGGAATGCCAACACACGAGCATTCATTAACATACAACGACTTTTGAAAAATACCAATATTCGCGAGTGTACCCCTTTGAAAAAAATGAGATTTTTGTCAAAATAAAAAGTTTTGAATTTAGACTACAGAATACGTAGAAAAGTAGTCCTTAAGTAACATAAGAGAAGCCCATACTTTTTATAGTATATCATTATAATATCATTCAAACTCTTCAGAGAATCATTTCATTTAAACTTTCGAAAGTTCACATTTTGACATAATTTTTCGAGGTTTTTTATTAAGCTAAAGTAGCTAGATACATTTTTACTTTAAAATCGTCTTTAGGACCATAAAAATGGCAACACGCGAGTGTTCCTCAATATACAGTAACTTTTCAGAAACACCCATTTCCCTTATCATTCATAGTACGTGTACATAGAAAATCAGTCCTGAAGTAAAAGTTTACATTTTTACATGGCTTTTCAAATTTTTTTATTAAGCTAAAACAGCCAGACAATCATGTTTAGAACCATTAAAAATGCCAGGATATGAGCATTTGTATATACGACAAATTTTGAAAAATATCAGTTTTTGCGAATACATTCCTATAAGAAAATTTTTAATTCTCTTTGCTTCAGAAACTGTTTTATTACTCGTAATTATACTCGGAAACCACTATATTCAGTCGGTGCGATTTTTAAATTACGATTAGAACAAACTACTTCGTTTACTGCACGAACTCGAGCGCGTACATACGAAAACATAAAAATTGTTCGTGTATTTTAATTATGCATAAGTCGACATTAACCTCACCCTATATACCTACCTCTGTGACAGTGAACTTGAAGTCATGCAATACGACCACAATACGTGTACATACTTACATACATATTTATATTTTTTTAAATAATGTCCTTTACTATACAAGTTAATCAAAATATTATGAATGATAACAATAGATAGGACGTATTCTTTTCTCTTTTAATATGTTGGTCGTTTTGTTCTAACTATAAATTTTATTCTTTTGTGTTGGGTATTTCGGACAATGGGACAATAAAAAACACTTATATTTTAGTAACGACGTTTTGGGGTAAGAGGGGTGCCCCATTTTCAAGTTATTTATTTCTTTTAACCTGCAATACATTTTATAATTACATATTTTATTATTCTATGGTTTTTTTATGAATAAATAGTTTCTTTATATTGTATATATATATATATATATATAAATACTTGAGTATATTTATATTTTTTTTCTATTAATATTTATAGAATTTACAATCACAAGCATTTTTAACATTTACAAACTTTTGCCGTGTATATTCGTCTAAAGACGTAATCTTTGTGGATATTTGGTGAGGATTTTCTGTTTGCACATCTATGTTATTTCTTTTTCTTTTGTCTCATGTCAGGTATACATAGGTAAGTATTTGTAAATTTGCGTTGATGAATGTCTGTATATACAGGGAGATGTAGGCAATTTATTTTCTAAAAATTAATGTCTTTAAGATTTATAATTCTTAGAAAATAAATTGTTTGAATCTCCCTGTGTATACAAACATGCATCAACGTAAATTTACAAACACACGCATACCTGACATGAATTTTTAAAAAGTCCTCACTAAATATCCACGAAAATTACGTGAACGGTCTGACAATAATTCAAATGTTAATAAATACCATGTTTACGACACGTTTGGTGTATGTATGTCAACTCTGATCAGGCACAAACTGTGGTTCTAACTAACGAACTCCTTTTGGTTAATTAGAGCTAGGGCTCTGCCCTTTTTACTTCTAGTCCTTGCTATGATTAATTGTGATTTTGGGATTCCTACTAACGAACTTATTCTCTGTGGGTTATGGTCTCATTTGCAATACAACAAAGAATGAAAAAACAGTTCCTCCCTCTATCGGCCAAACATGGAATAATCCGAGAGAACGAAGTTCGTGTTTATCCCGTTAAATGTACGATATTGCCATCACAATGCGAAATAGAGACAGAATACTTTTAATTTTTTGGCGTACACCATTTCGTGAACGTCCGAGAATAATTTAATTCAGACGTTATTATCGCAATGTTCGAAATGCCCAATACAAAAGAATAAAATTTGTAATTGAACGCATAATTATTGTCTCTTTCTTTGTTAATGGTTCCTCTTATTAATATTGCAGATCTGCGTCTTAGATAATTACAAATAAATATTAGAAATATATTATCAAGTTTTCTTTTTCTCATTAGATCCTTAAATGACGTTTCATATAATCTTTGGTGTTGTTGAGAGAAAATTTTTATGCCGCATTCTCCGCTATATCGATTCTCCTTACTTTATCGCAATGAATAAAGTGCAATATTTAAATTTTATATTTCAAATGTTCACGCTTAGGAAGGAATAGGTTTATTTTTAAAGTTGGTAGACTGGTGAGAGAAGAAAGGAAGAGGTTAGTTTCTGTATTTAGAAGGGCGAAGGGATTTTAAATTAAACAGTAAAAGCTAAATGTAACTTTAATTGGAAATTTCTAGTTTTTTCAGTTGATTACAAGTTCTCGCTTAATGTTATTTAAAATTGCATATTGCAAGAAGAATGGAATAGTATACCGAATATAATAGAGTCCTTAAAAAACTCGTGAAACGGATGCCTCCATATTGTACGAGCTCTTCTTGGCGCAAAAGGGAGTTTCTTCTATGAGCGAAATGTTTAAGATATCTTTGTTTATTTAAAGTTAGAATTACTTTAATTTTTATTGCATTATTGTTTATAAATATCTATAATCAATAAAAATTTTAAATTTTGACATAAATTAGTTTAATTGTTTTCTGTTTTTCTAAATTTATTGAGTGTCTGAACTAATGTGGACGGTAGTGTACCTACATATGTATATACTTTCTACACCATTGTTTATAATATGGTTTGATAAAAATTAAGTGAACGTATAAATCAATAAATTTTATTGTTCTGGTCTAAGTATGTACATAATACGCGTCCAACTTTTTACATTATGTACATACATACATACAATACTTATGTATGTACGTGTGTGCAGCATCGAATAGGAATATAAATAAGCAAAGAATACAAATGAACATGTGTCTATGTGCGCATGCCAGCGATTTCGATTATTTGATGTTTAATAATAATTTTAAGCAACAATACGTGTGTTGTATGTACTCACGTAATAACAGAAATTAAAGGAAGTTCTTGTAGTGCATTTATTTATATACATGTATGTACATATGTGGAATGTATGTTCGATTAATTTACGTACCTTAAATTTTAATTTGCTAATGTAATATTAATAAAATTTAAAAAAAACGTTTCATAGTATACGGATAATTTAAACAAATTTCACATTTTTTTAACATTAATATTCAAGATTTCCATTAACTCTTTCAGTAAAAGTTTTTGAGGTTAGAAAAAAGTTCTGAAAACTTTTTTAACAATCTAATTGAGCAATCGAAGACTACATGAATCAGTTTTCAAAATATATGAACGTTGCATTTCTAACCAACAAGTTCAAAAAAATAAATAAATTATATTCACTTTGAAACAAAATTGAAAAATTTTGTGGTACGAATCGTGTTATTTTGGTGCCTGGATTTATCAAATTAATAATCTGACAACTACCCAAGTAGATATTTTTAACGTTTGTGATTTTTAGTTGATAATCTTAGTAGTAAAGAGATTAATCGTAATTAAAGCGGGAATATTTAAACACCATGCACGAGCAGCGAGCAAATCTAGTAGAGATGTCCCAGTCAAGGCCGTCGCCGACGTATAGCGGATGTTGCGATGTCAAGATCGCATACATCGTGGGAAACCCCTGGTTTATCCATTTCTCGTCGATCTTTAGAATTGGGCATTCCATAAACGACATTACACCATATTTTGCATAAGGACTTAGCTCTTAAGGTTTTTAAAGTTCAGTTAACACAAGAACGCACGCCTACCGACCATCAACAACGTCGTGTCCTCTGATTGGTTCCTTGAAATGCATCGGACTGATCCGGAATTTCATGGAAAAATCATTTTGAGTGATGAAGTCTATTTCCACCTCGGAGGCTACGTTAACAAGCAGAAAACCCAAGAGTTATTGTTGAAAATCCTCTCCATCCTCAATGTGTGACTGTTTGGTGCGGTTTCTTGTCTGGCGGGGTCATTGAACCTTACTTTTTCGAAAATGAGACTGCAGCAACTGTTACGGTGAATGGATTGCGCTATCGAACGGTGATTAATGATTTTGTATGGCCGGAATTGAAAGATATTGATGTGGACGACATTTGTTTTCAATAAAACGGCGCTACGTGCGACACAAGTAATGATGTCATCGCTCTTTTGCGTGAAGAGTTTCCTGACCGTGTGATTTCTCGAAGAAGCGATCACAATTGGCCACCAAGATCTTGTGATTTATCATCTTAAGACTTTTTTTCTTTGGGGCTACGTGAAAGATAAGATCTATGCCAATGGCCCACAATCGATTCAAGACCTCAAAGATGGAATTCGTGAAGTTATCGAGGACATACAGCCGCAAATGTGCGAATTGGTGACGAAGCTTTTTTAATATCTATGCTGGGGTTAAATCTCTACAAAATTTAAAAATGTCTGCTTGAATAAGTATCCTTTATTATCATTTAAATGTTGGGTAAAATTTAAAAAATTGTCTGTAATTTTACGTATTAACACTTTAATGAATATGGCAAAATCTTCCTTTTCAGATCCAAGTTATAAATGGTGTCATTTTGATTTCGTGGAGGCAGAAAATTCTAGAACGACAAATAGATTACGGTGCCAAATTGGGTCAAGTGGTTCTTTCACTGGCCCGCATGGAACTTAATAATTTTTATAAACATGTGATGCCTGTTGCTGACTATTTCGACCAAAATAATATGCTTATTGCGGTAAGTTGATTATATTTTATATATTGTGTATATCACTCAATTTTCGAATTTTCGACAAAATTAAAGAAGAACAAGTAAAAAGGAAGCCGTATACTGCTTCCTTTGTGACGATTTAATTGCAGGAATACTCTTAATACGCTACAAGCCACTGTCGCCTTTAAACAATTCACATTGTAATCTATTCTTCTAAAACATTTAACAGTATATTGGATGATTGCGATCTTGCTCGATTTTAAAATAAAACTCAATAAGAATACAGTTTTATTAATTAATTTTATAATCTCCATTCTTCTATACAATTGTTTTCCAATGATTTGCAAGCTTATCGATTCTATTTTTGAAGAAAGAACAATTTTTTTCTTGAAAACGTGTTCGTGAGGTAGTTTTGATAGCTTTGATCGGAATTAAGATTTTTGTCATTCATATTATTCTGCAAAGACCGGTACGGATGAAAATCTAAAGACGCAATAACTGGAGAATATTGTAGGTGCTGTAGAAATTCCTATTGTAATGTCTGTTTGGCGACGTGTGACCTAGAATTGTAGTGGTAGAAGAGGATGCCTTCTCGATTTCCTAAAACTGGTCATTTTTCTCGAATAACTACATTGCGTCTCACAATAATTGCCCGCCGTGATTGTTTCGCCACGTCGGAGTAAATAATTTTCTGGCAATCGTATCAAAAAGGTTTTTTTCGCCATACGTTGTTATCTAGAAGTCACTTTTCATCGACTATTACGATCCGATCGAAAAAAAGTTCTTTTTTGTTACGAGCAAGGAGACTTATGACCACATTCATGCAAAACCTATGGCTAATTTATCGAAGTTTTTATAAATATTCATCTCAGCAATCTCTTCGGTTGTAATTCTTAGGCAAGGGATATGCGGTATCCTTATCAATGTCAGGAGACTATCTAGAGCGGGATTAATCTTCCAAGTTGAAATTACCATTTCGAAATGGCGCCAACTATACAACACTTACACCTTTCTGAAACTCATATACATGTCGTGAATGCTATCTTCTTGTCATCCATATTGGAAAATTACTCTCGCGCACAAATTGACTTTTTCTATTCAGTGTTCGCAATATGATCAAACAAAAATACCGGAGCTTTACCATGCAGTAAAGTTCGCGACATCTATGACAATTGGGCACGAACTTATGCCATCATCCAATAGATCATTCTTCAGAGTATATTACGTGTTTTCAATTTCAGTATTAACTTTAATGCAATTCGTTGTTTCATACTTAAACAACTCATCACAATAAGTGCTTTTCAATAGCAACCCTAGATCTTTGATCGTTTGTAAATTTGGTTAATATTCTTTATTAAAATTGCGTCGATTTTGACAGATTAACGGTGAGCGACATCCTGGAGAGGTGTACAGTGATTTTAGAGAAGCCGTCCTTAAGATACTGGGTATGCAAGATAATCCGCCTGTATTCAGTAATGGACCAGAAGCTAGTTTACCAAATGACCTTACTACTGAACTTCCAAATACTGTAAGTAAAAATTTTCCAAAATTTTAGCTTCATATATAACATTGTTTTTTTTTCAACGTCGACAGAATACAGTCCGAGTACGCCACATTTATTTTTATTAATTTACAATCCTAATCGTCTTTGTTACTGTGAAATTTTTAAATAATGTTAACACGTACCCAATTAAATTACACATTACATAAAATGCATCGAAGAATTTTTATAAATTTTAATCAAAAAAGGTAAATAAAACTCCTTTCCGCAATAATGTTCATATTCTATATACGCACTTCGACAACTTAAGTCGTCATCATCAGCAGATAATGAATCACAATGTGGCACCTAGATTCGCACAATAACAGTGCGAGTTTTACCGCGGATTTCAAGTATGATACTGTGATTAATTATCTGCTGATGACGACAACTTAATTGTCGAAACGCATACACCTCCTGATACAAGTCCGTCCATCTATAGTAATATATTGATATTTTTTTAAATGATTTGGAAAACAGGAAAAAATACAGTGGTGCATCTTGGCTTTTGACGGTACAAATCGTGTACGAAATTTGTTTCGTTCGAGTTCTTGTCGTGGTTGCCAGGTGCGATTCTGTGATTAATTGCATGCTGATGATGACAACTTAGTTGTCGAAATACGTATACAGAATAAGAAAATTATTGCGGAAAGGGGTTATATATCAACCTTCAGTGATTAAGAAAAAATACGTCATAACCTTTCCGACAACCTTCCCATATCGGTTTATTGCTTGCGTCTATGTGTCACATCATTAATTTAGTCTATGAAGAAATTGTTTTCAATATCGTCAATAATTATTAGACATATTTATCTTTTTGTATATTTAACATTTCCATGTTTATAATTACTAATGTAAATTCTATAATAGTAAAAAAAGCCTTTACCACATTAATATTTGTATCTTACTAGATAAGTATTTCGACAACTAAATTGCTATTGAAGATGACAACTTAATTGCCGGAATACGTATACAGACGTATATATTTGTAAATGTTAATGGGATGAGGATTTTTTACCTACTTGTTTAAAATTAGTAGTTTTTAAGGGTTTAAATATGTACAGTTACTACCACATAAAGGTTAAAGATGTCACGAAAATATATTTGTCGAGTTCATGTACGATGGTCTTTACACCATGTAAACAAAACATTGGCAGTTAGAACTTGTCTATGATTCATAAGATAGTAGTACAAAAACACCAGATTTGTATTATTCCTTATGTGTACTTTTATATATAAAGAATAAATAAAATCAAAAAAGACTTATTCGAATATATAAAATTATGATTTAAATCGTCAACCTTTTTGTGGTAGTAGCTGTATGTATATTATATATTTCTTCTTTATTTCTTCTGTAATTGGTTGTCGCTTGGACAATAAAACCTATTATTATTATTATTAATATTATTTACAGCAAACATTACCTGCTCCTGCAAATTCAAAAAACTCTACACGAACCGGACCGCAACCACCTCGACCACAGACGCAGGTTCTATCAGTTAACGGCAATTCCAAGCCCGAAGAATATCACTCACCCGTGAAGCCCGGCTGGCCTCCTTTTTTATGGGTAATAGGAGGGCCCGGTAGCAATAAAGCGACGCTGTGCGAACAGGCCGCAAGGGAAACCGGCTGGGGTCACGTAAGTCTCGGAAGGGTACTAAGAGGAATCGCGGACTCGGCCGACAAACGTTCCGGCTCGGACAGTTTGAAGATCAGAGAGTGCATAATCAGCGGCGAAATGATCCCTTTAGACATAATCGTGAAGATAGTGGAAACGAACGCGGCGACACACATATCGTCGCCCGGTATAATACTGGACGGCTTCCCGAGAGATCTCAATCAAGTTGCCGAGTTTGAATCGAAGGTAAATGCAAATTTTATTCGTATCGTATATTCATTGGCATTAGGGTTTCATTCTAAACAGCATGCAACTACGATTTCTTACATTAATATTTAGTTATTTTGAAAGCACGTGGTCAAATTAATGAAGGCGGTTATCAGTGGCGTAACATTTAGAGATACGCAATTTAATGAAATAAAAAAAGTCATTAAGTTAAATAAACTATTTGAGGTACCTCTTTAATAGATATTATTTCAATTAATAATTTTAAATCTGCGTTAGACTTTTTTGTTGTATTATAAACAGGCATTTGTAGAAATTTTTTCGATTTGTGGTGAGGGCGCTGCCTACTCAGTACGAACCTGGCCTGCATGAAGACATCCCAACTCTCTTTATCAATATGTATGTCCATAGGTACGACAAAAGTAATGTACACTACCGGCTAAAAGTATTTGCCCACCCAGAAAGTAATAGACTTACTACAAAATTAAAATTTTATTATACGATTATACAAAATGTTTTAAAATCTTTAAAAAAAGTATTATTTCAAACAATTTTAGCAAATATTCTTTTCAATTTTCGATTCGTCGATGTGACAATGACGAGCTTTTATTACAAACGGCACAATCTCGACATCTGCTTTAGTAATTTCTCCTGTTTGCGGTTCTACTTTTGACCATGCGTTCTATAGTTGAGTTCAAAGTGTTTTTGTGGGCGTTGGGCCTGATTTTCGCATTCGTCCATCTAGCTCACCCCATAGCAACTCTATAGGATTCAAATCGGGGTTTTGACAAGGCCATTTTATAATAACACTTACTCCTTTCCGTTCTAATTCTTCTAGATACCTGTGACACAATTTGAACGTGTCTTGGTGGAATACAAAATTCTTTCCAATTAGCATGTCCCAGAGGGAGCGACATTTTGTTCCAAAATTTCTCGACACTTCGCTCCTAAATACTGTCTATTTTAATAAGATCGCCTTCAGATGTTCCAGTAAAACAACCTCAAACCATTGCTGATCCCCCTCCACGCTTGGTTGTGGATGCAAGGACTCGTCCTCTCGTTGACGAACGTATTTCTTTTACAATCGAATATCTCGAATGTCAAATTCGTCAGTCCAAAGTACTTTTTTTCGCTCTTCCATCACCCAGTTCCTGTGTTAGTTTTGCGCACTTGCAGTTTTCGCACACCAACCCTCCCGAATAATTTTTCTTTGTGTAAATGTAATGAATTCTCATCTATTTCTTTCACTTAACAAAACTGTTGTTCGATTCTCTGTTGGTGTTGTTATTTTTGGTCGACCCGGCCGCTTTTTATTCAAATAAACTTCCAGTTTCTTCATATTTTTAAATATAATTCGCAGTCCCACGGTTAAAGTCTAGAAATCTCCCAATTTCTTTATTACTTTTGCTAGTATCATGATGAGGCACTATAAGAGCAAGTGTTTGAACCGATAGTTCTTCTCTACGCGGCGTTATTCAAAATATCGATTTTATTTTAAAATAATACACAAACAGTTCGAAACTTAAATGAAAACTAAAATTTTTATACAAATACCATACCTTTCGTTACTTGATTTATGACCTAAGATAATCATATTTAAAATTTCCGAGAAAAAGTTCTTTATTTAATCGCTTTACCTGGGTTGTAAAATGGCTATTGTCGATAATTTACTTTTAAAGTACTTAAATACATAAATACCGAAGAGTATGCATATATTACATTTTCACGTATTATATTTATCTTTTAAATATAATTTAAAAGCGCATTAGGCTTAGTGAGGTTATTATATTGTTTATTTAAATCATATGAAAATATACACGTGTACAAAATTTCTGGATTAAGTGCTTTATTTGGCTTCGCTTTACAAATGTACATACATTTATTAAATGATACTTCTCTCCGTTAACATATATTTACAAAATTATTCACGTTTGTAAATATTAAGGATAATTTCCCCTATTTCAGGTGAGAAGGTTGTCACATGGATGCAATTAACGCACTTTCGTCTGACATTTTCGGATAGGTTATTCAAGCCAATGTCTTTTTAATACATACAATCATCAAAGTAATACAGCGCTGTTAGCATACAAATACAAAATATACATTGCAATTCATCCTTCGTAAGTGTAACTTAATGTCTAATTCCGTGGCATTTTCAATCACACTCAAGACTCTCATAGCTTACAAAAATTAAGTAGCAAAATGAATATCTTGCAGCTGTAGTATCTTTTTATGTTTTATGTTTTCTACTTTGTTAGATTGACTACAATAAAGAATTGCTTTATGAAATGCAACAGTATATACATACATACTTATATGTATGTACACAATAAGCTCAAATGTTACTGTAAAAATGGTCACGAAGCTTTTAGGAGAAATTGTATGTATTAATGCTTACCTTAACGATCAAGCAAGCAGTATTCATATTCGATTATCACTTATTACGAACACCTGCAATTTTCAAGGATTGGACAAATAGGATTCTTAAAGTTATACTCCAATATCCATGGGTAACGTATGTATATTGGCCACAGAATGAAATAAAAAAATGCGCCAAGTTACTACTAATCAATATTTTATTCTGCACACGTATTTCGACAACTAAGTCGTCATCGTCAGTAGATAATTAATAACAGTGTCGCACCTCGATCCGCGGTAAAAATAATTCTCCGTTAAAAACCAAACACACACTGATTTATTTTACACACACAATTTAATGTTTCCTAATCTTAGAACTAACACTTATACTAAAGTACATCCCGTCTTCCACTTATGGACGTTTTTTAACTGTCGTATCTTCCAGGAACTCAGAGAGGCAAGACTTTCTTCTAATCAAATTTGAAATAATTTCAAAAATGTAATTTTAAATTAACATTAATAATTTTTAAAGTAAAATTATTCTGTTAGAATAAAGAAACAATCTTCAATCATCATCTGGTAGGGATCAAATCTTGGCCCACTATTATTTTTACTTTATATAAATGATTTATTACTGACCCTGTCTTGTCGTGCCTTGTGCTATGCCGACGACGTAAAGATTTTTACAGATGTTTCTACCATAGAAGATGTCAATGACTTTCTTTCAGCTTGGTCTAAGCCTAATGGTCTATGTTTGAACGTAGACAAATGTTTTGCCATGTCATTCTCATACTCTCTAGATGGGCACACTCTTGTGAAAGTTGACTCCATCAAGGACCTCGGTATTTTCTTTGATTCCTCACTGAGTTTTAATTTACATACATAATTACAATATTTGTCGATCTGCGGTGAGTGCTGGCTTTATAACGAGGACAACACAGTATTTTAACGATGTTGACTTATCGAAGACAGTGTTCTTTGCATTGGTTGTCAGTAAGTTGGAATATGGGCCGACTGTATGGTATCCCTTGTACGGTTCGCGGATAAACGCAATAGAACGCGTTCATCGTCGGTTTCTGAAATTCTTCACATTCAAATGTACGGGCGTATATCCTGAGGTTAGCCTATAATACAACGTTATATTGGAGAAGCAGTCCAATCACTGGAGGAATGCAGATCCAGACACAGCTCTTTCTCCAGAAGCGTAACCACTTTTGTCAGCAGTACGCAGAGGACGATTTTCCTCTGAAAGGCTTCCCTGTGTCACATGTCGCTGAACGCCAACAAACTCTATAGTCATATTTTTGTCGGTTCTTTTATTTCTTAATTTTCGATTATTCTAAGTTATTATTAAATGTTTAGTGGTATTATTATTATTTTTACATTATTAATTACCTTTGAAATTTATTTATACTGTATGTACTTCGTCTTATTGGTTATATAATATTTTGTCGTATAATTGGCTTCACTTGTTGGTCAATAAATATATTATATTATTTTTAGTCCAGTTTTGAGGAGCGTTGGATGAATGGATAACATTTTCTGTCCCAGTTTTCACAATCCTTTTTAACAAATGTACAAAAATTTTCTTCTTCAATTTCGCGTGAATGTACATTCATGGATAATGAATCATAGTTAATAAATCATATGACAACAGAACTAAATTCCCTTTTCGTATCGACAGTAAAACAAAACGTTGAAATAAAAACTTCAACTTTTCATCAACTATAATCTATATTTACAAAAGGTTAATAAATAAACTCGAAATATGAATTACAAATATCCCTTATCGAAAATATAAAAAAAACATTAGTACGCCGGGCACGTATTTCGATTACTATGTTGTCATCTTCAGTAAAAAATAAAAACATTGTTAAATACGAACACGCAATAAAGCTACACACACACACAAACGACACTGTATTAATATCCGCACAAACACTGTGAATATCTCTTAGTTAACACTAATAAACGTCGTCTTTCACGTATAAACGTTTGTATCACTAACGATCCCACAGATACGATCTCAACTGTTCATATGCACACGTCAAATACATTGCGAATATTTTCGTGTTAGAACGCGCACTTTCTCGTTTCTCGTTCCTCGTTCTTGCATACGTGTTTATTGCCCGCCATAAATTTCGAAACAATATGAAATACGTTTTCTTTTTTTATATATAATTTATTGTTATTGTTTAAAACTCTCTTTTTGTGCTTGGAAGTTTGGGAGAAGTGGTTTATGCTGTAGTTTCGTATTTCATTTCTTCAAATTGGAAAGAAAAGCTTGTCGAATACGTTAATGTATGATAAAATTGCAGATCATAGGCAACAGATTATTCCTTTAGAAAATTAAGTCTGTTTGATACTCTGACTGCCATCTCTATGTCATGCCGAGAACATTTTATTTTGTCGTTTTAAAATTTCGAAATTTCGCGGCGGTATGGGATGTACCGTAAATACTTGACCAAAACACACAAGTTAATAATTACTAACTTGTATTTTTAGTTAAATATATGACACGAAACTATTTCGTCTGCATATTATGTCAAAAAAATATCTGTCATTCCACAAGTGCATTTGTCTGAGAGAACGATGTTCGTGTTTGTCCCGCCAAATGTATGACATTGTCGTCACGGTACGTATTTGGACAAAAAGGCTGAGAAATGACGCGTTTCAGGTATATCAACACTCTTCAAGCAAATTGTGATGTTATTAACGGACTTATTGCGAACACTTGCGATAAGCAAAGAATGAAAAAGCAATACCTCCCTCTATCGTCCGAATATAAAATTATCCGAGAAAACGAAGTTCGTGTTCGTCCCGCTAGAGTGTTATTAATATTTGAATTATTCTCAGGCAGAGAATAGAGCGAGGTATTGTTTTTTCATTTTTTTGCTACATTATAAACGATACGACAGCATACAAAGAATAAGTTCGTTAATAGCACCACAGTTTGCTTGCAGGCGTTGATATACTCGAAATACGTCGTGACCAGGGTCCTATTAACATTTCAATTACTCTCAGACGTTGTACATTACGTACTAAATGGAATCAATATCTTAAGGTGGTAGATATTTGATAATTACTTAAAATAACTATCAGCGAGTTATAAAAGAATCTGGGAAAGTATGTATTTGACTAAAAAATTCATATCAATTTGTACATTGAAAATTCAAATAACGATATTTTCGAAACTCTCTCTGCTTTAATTGATTCTATTAATAATAAACATGCAAACAGCATATTCTACTATTTACTGGACCTTTCCGCGATATAATTTTAATAGGAAATTGATCGCGTCATGGCGATATCCTAATTAAATGTTCCACGATACTTTTACAAATTGTCAGCGTATAATTTTCTCCATTGAATAGTTAAATATTCAGTAAGGCGACGAACAAGGACACGAAAATTATTCTAGATTTCGTCCCACGGTTTTAAAGAAATTATTCACTATTACGTAATGGGCAATTATATAAGGGTGTAGATATTGTTCAGAATACGGAAAGAACATGTTAATACTTGCGCATTTTCTTAATGAAGGAAGTCAGCATGTAATCTATCCACATTTTATTACGTAATTAAATTTAATTTTAATTCGTAAATCGTCACCGTCCAAATTTACGTGCATTTCGATTGTAAAAGGGCTTGCTTTTTGGACAAGGAGTGAAAGATTTTTAAATATGGAAAAAGTGAAGTACCGATTAGTGACTAAATCTTTATTTTCAAGGAACAAAACATGATCAATCATAAAACGATGGCCATCTGATTTCAAACATGGCCGATGATAAACACAGATGGCGCTCAAAAAGCGTATATTCCAGAAACGTTTACAATTTTACGTACAATGAGTAAACTTGAGAATTTACTTTAAAAAGTGTAATATAGCAATCTCATCCTTTTAAACATTTTAAACAATACCCTTTACTTCGACAACTAGGTTATTATTTTCAATAAGAAGCAAACACAGTGTCAAAGTGTCTGTGTAGAGGTTTAGTAAAGTATTTCACAGTTTGTCTGTGTAGCTTTACACTAAATCTTACCGAAGATGACAACTTAGTTATCAGAATACGTATCTAAGACGCAATTAATAGTGTAGTAAGGAGGTTTGAATCTTTATTCAAGTACAGTTTCGAATGTAAATATACCTCTATCCTAGTCTATTATACGAACAAATTTCCGTCTAACGACTAATGTGAATTCTTTTGGCTCTTTTCATTGTGCGTATTCAAACAAGCTTGTTACGTTAATACAGTGCTTGACGTGTGTTAGTTAATTAAAACCTTTTTTGAATAATTCATCAAACGAAATATATGAATTAAAATTTAAAAATACTTAGTACCAAATTCAACGCGCATAAATAAACTATTACACAATTAACTGATTCGAAAATGTAATTCAACATTTTCTCCCCCTTTATTACTTACAGTTCAAACAAAAGCCGACTGTCGTTCTACTAGATTGTTCGAAATTACAATTAGGAAGGGGTAGACTGGATGACAGTGTGACAGCCTTTCGACGAAGACTGGAAATCTTCAGGCAGTCGTCTTTACCTATGCTTAAGGCCATGGACAATATAGGTAGATTAACAATAGTAAGTATATTTTTTTAACGTGCTTCCCTTCTAGTATGTAATTGTTGTAAGTTCACGGGAACTTAAGTTACATTTGTTAAGATGTAGTAATAATTAATGTAGTTTCATGTAAGTTTGGCTTCACAGTTTTTGTAGCATTGTAAGTTGTACTTTTTAATATATCCCAAATAAGTGATAAGCTAATTACAAGATATCTAGACGCAGTCTGTCAAAAAAATACATTCAAGTTAATGGTTTTTTGTAATGCTTAAAAGTCAAAGAGGTGTTTCAACTGATCTTTTCTTTATTTAAAAATAACCGAGAAACTAAAAATCTCAATATTAGATATTTTTTAATTTCTGGGGAGGTTTTTTAAGTTGATAATACTAGCAATAATGGTTAAATGTGATTTTATTTTATTCAACTGATTAATAAACAATGTTTTTCAAGTATATATAAGTTTTACTTTTAATTTTGCTATGCACACCCTTTAAACATAAAAGAATTTGTAAATAAATGTTTTATCCTTTGTTACAGGTGGATGGAGATACTGACACGTTGCAAGTTCAAACGGATTTCAAAAACGTTGTCAAAGAACACATACAGTACATAAAAAACAACCCGTCGTACATCGATACGTCAGAAAACATACCAAACGGGCATGCCGTAACGAACGGTTTTATACCAAACGGTACTTTATCAAACGGTTACGCTCCGCACAGCAACGAAGCTGTCCTGCAAGATTTAGAAAACGAACCGATCGAATCAATTAGCAAAACTGTAAGCCACGTCGTGGCCAACGGCGTCAATCACATGGGAGGTTTGGCCCTCAAAGTACCCTCGGTCTCGAACGGAACGATTAAAAGCAAAATAGCCAATCTAAACACCGACAGACAGAACAATATTAGGGAACTTTACGGCGGTCTCAACACGGAGAATCATATCTAGCTGTTAGAGTACGCGAGTGGAAGTGATCCTCGGCATTGTGATAATCTATGCAGTATGAAGTAACACGTGTTGCGCAGTTACCGGTGTGCTCAAAAGTAATATTTTTGTGCCTTTCATTTTGTATAAGTCGGCCGCTAACATTATAGGGAGCTGCACGAATGATAACCAACAGTATTCTAGTATGTAACTTTTTATATCGTAAGAAACACTCATTAACTGTAAGTGTGAACATACAAAACTTAGTCTGTTTTATAAGAGGAATATCTCGTCGAGAATAAATACAGGGTGATCTGAAGAATATCATAATTTAACGGTTCTTCGTATTCGAATGAGTTTACTAGAGCGTAGGGTATGTTTTGATACGTATGCAACTAAATACACCCGGTTTCCCAATTATTAAAGCAGTAACGGGAAATGTAATAAATGAAATAGAAATTTTTTTACATTTCAACATATCTAATGTAAATAAATGCTTTTTTTAATTCAGAAAATAGGAAAGTATATTTATTGCTGATTCCGTTTCAAGTAAAACAAACTAAATGCCAATAATAAATAGTGAAGAATAGATGTTATCATTTGGAATGCAAAACATTAATGAACACACACTATCAGTCTTATGAAATTCAACGTTTGTCTTTGACATTTGTTCTACAATACTTGGCGATTAATGATCACATGATGTTACAAATCTTAAGCATACTCAACCCGCCATAACTTCAGAAAATATAATCAACAACTCTTTTGTTTAAAACAGTATCATTTAAATTTAAATAATAGTAAAATATCGGTACTGCCTCCGGGTATAACGACTCCGGCACCAACACACTTTACACTTGATTCTTTAACCTGTTCTTTAATAAACTTGTGGAATCCGCACTCGATGTTCGCATAACTCCTCAGCAATAACAAAAAAGAAACATGAAATAAACCAACAGAAAACGTGAAATAATATTTACAAAGCTAAATTCTATTTTATGGAAATTTATCGTTAATCAAATTTTTTAAACGATCCTCGTATATAAACATAAACAATAAAATTAATAAACTGTATAAAACAAATTTTCGACATAATTTAACAGATGGTGTTTAGAGGCGTAGACTTCCGCTGTAGTTGTCCATGCTTTCTTCATCTCGGCTGGTACCGACGTTCCGTCATCACTTATATGGGACACCTTCAGGGCTTAACTGCTGCTATTGCTGTTGTTGTCGCACTGAGACTTAACAGATGGCAGTTCTCGAAATATGAATATTAGAAACTATTCAATTAACTAATAATCTTTTTAATGGACTCTAACGTAACTCTGTAAGGCAGCTGCTAAACTTATGAATACGTAAGTGTATAAGAAAAAGGGGACGTTAATCTCGACGAGATATTTCCTATTTAGTTGGCATATTGATATTTTTAAAGAAATGTTTACAAATACATAGGTTTACCTTTTCCAGAATGATTCTGAAATCGTTATTATTATTATTATGATGCAATTCGCGTGCGAATATAATTATAACAATGTTTTGTCACTCTTGTACTCATTTCAATTGTTATATTCATTTTGTATGGTTCGAAAAGGCATATTTTAACTGAAAATTCAATCGATCAATTAGAATTTTTAATGTAATAAATAAGACTGTTTATATGTATATTTTGCCTTGCGGTATCGTCATGACGTACAAAAGTAAAACTAAACAATGTTGCAATGAGATCTCACACATTTGTTATAAAAATAGCTTTCTATATGTTATTTAGAAGTAACTGTGATGAAAGGAACCATTCCCAGTAAACCAGGTAAGTAAGTGTGTTATAATTAAGAGATTAAATGGTGTTGCAACTACGTCGATTTGATCATGGACTAAGACTTGACTATTATTTGCAGTTTATGATTCTAGGATATTGAGGTCGTAACCTCTCATCCACGTAAAATTTTTGACCTATTTTACCAATTGGCAACTCAAAATTTTCAAAATAATTGCATTCAATCTGATATTCAATCAGGTTAAGAAACAATTGTGTGCTCGACAACACCGATTTATTAAGGGAAGATCTAATTAATATTATTGTTATTAATTAATAATAATTATCATATACAGAATCTGGAAAACAGATCAATTTTTGTTTATAATAATAATAGTTCTTTACTTTATTTAAATATTTAACAAAAGAATTCGCAAATAATAAATACGCTTCACTTAATGATCAAATTGGCCTGGTGACAACATAATAATTAAATTTTTTAATTAACCATTAAATTATATCACTGTCACTTATCCAATTTGCCCGTAATTGCTTGTTTGTTTGATCACCGACAGTATTAAATATATATTGCATAAGAAGTTAATTTGTAACATTGTAACGATACCGCAAGACAATATACATATATGTGGATAAGTGTTTTAATTTTAATTATATTTAATTAAAATGTTTCACAAACAATGAACACTTAAATTAATTAATTCGCCGTTTCAATTAACCCTTTTTAAAATTTAATTTTTCATTGTGAAATTATAATAGTGGTTATTTATATTGAATGTAGATGGCGCTACTATACTTACACAAAGAATTACAAATATTTTATTATGTACGTACATTATTATTCAATGGATGGAGAATAACGTAGCGAGTATCTGTACTCTGTAATAGACATATGATTGAAAGGGTTAAATCGAAAATGACATTGTTAATGTGCAATACAAATTAAGTTTTTCGATAGTAAAAATCGTTTCAGAAACATTCTCTTATTGTAAGGGATACGAATCCGCTGGACGGATGCACAGTTATAAATAAATTACCAGCACAATGTAATGCTAATCAAATAATTAACACTACTAGCCGATATTTTGTGATACTCCATACTGAAATACATAAGATGCATATACCTTGTTATATCTCCTAATTTAAAAAATTTGTAACTGCACTTTTTACGGTAATACGTCCTTTTCGAATTATGATGTTATTAACTTACTATATCAACATATATACGAAGAAGGTTCGATGAGTCAGTGCTAAAATTATTTTGAAAAAACATTAATTTCTTTCAACCACACCATCTGTTACAGTCCTTGTTCAGTGATGTAGTTTTATATTCCTATCTTTATAGTACTTTATAATAGTCTAAGTCTTCAAAATAAACTATTGTTTCGTCGATAATTCCGTTATTTCATAAAAAAAATCTCTTTCTCGCAAGTTATTTTCTCATATTTGAATATAGATAATAGTTTCAAAGTGTGAAATATGGTGAGCAGGAAAGATATTGAATTACTTCATTTAAATGATCCAGCAAGGTAGCATAATATCGTCCATTTTCCAAAAAAATTAATTACGAGCGTTCAAGAGAACAGTGGTACTCCTATTCCTGGTTTTCTCCTTTTCTTAGAGCAGATTCACCTATTGCTCCATTGTTTTGATTGTTTCTTCATTTCAGGTTGGTAATATCATATCTGAGTTTCAAATACTATAAGACAGCAAAGAAATTCTAATGACTCATGTTAAAATTGCCAAAAACTGTACTTGCAATGGTTTATTCGTTCAAACTTCTTTCTGGCAATATTCAATTCAAAAATCGCGATATCCATCTTGTAGGCAATTTTCCCACATACAAATATTCGCAAAAAATATTGTGGATCTCATTTGAAATGCCTATTGCCTCACCAATCTTACATACTGTCAGTCTTCTATCTTCATTTATTATATTATGAATTCTTCCAATATTATCTGTAGTTATGATTTCAACAGGCCGTTCAGAACTCTGAACTTGTTCGATAATGACTAAAGTTCTTGTGATTCAATCAATGATGGGACATATTCACTGTAATGTTTATCCAGCGTGATTTTAGGTTCGTGTGTCGTTTTGCTTTTTACAAAAAAAAAAAACGCTTAATCACCATTTGAAACATCTATTCATTCGTTTCTCATAAACCAATTCCTTGATTGCCTCAAGCGAACAGAACGATGCCCGAATTTGATTAAATTTTGGTGTACGTTCCTAGGAGAGATACTGAAAAGTGTAAATGACCTTGTACTATTAGTGTCCTCTCTCTGTTTTATACTTAACTTATCGAATCCTCTTAATGTGTAATAAATTAACAATTAACACTGTTAATTATGCGTCTATTTCATACCATTGTTATACAATTAAAAAATTGTTTTTACAAACAGGATTCGAAGCGTGTAAACAATGTGATTCTGAAAGTATAGCTACAGATTTCTTAGTTACAGAAATATGACAAAGCAGGGGATGAGCAATATCTATCTGCAGTTGGCAATAGAATACTTAGCTTGGTATTAATCTGAGATTGACTATACCACTTAACTTTTGATCATTATTATTGATTAAGAAATATTAGTAGAGCTGGCTAATCGTGTCTGGTCATTGTGTAACGAGGTAGGTCGCCTGTACGTATATCGTCTGTCAGTAAGACACCAACATTTGATACGACCAATTCAGACACACATAAGTATTTGCCTGGTAATTCTTCATATAATAATAACAATTATGTCGAACGTGGAAAGATCTTAAAAGCAACCATTATCGCATACTAAACATATTATTTTTACGTCACCGTATATGCACTGATAAACTCTTTTGCTTTACTGGCCAGTGGTCGCAGCGCTATACGAAAATGAAAATGTTGCAATCTGTAGATTTTTGTGCTACCAACTGTGGGTAGATTAAATTCCTTATGCCGTATATGTTTTTATTTATTTCACTATTATTAATCAATAATTACTAAAAAATATTTTTTCAATCAACAAGTCGTGTAATACTTATCTCTAACAAAAGGCGTCGCTTTTTGATATTAATTTTAATTAAAAAGAGGAATCTATTAAATTTTGTTATAGCAATCCTATTTTTATTTCTTTCTCAATTTTCATTTTAAAGTAAATTTATTCTTGGAACTCTTTCTTCTTATTAAACACTTTATTAACTTCGCACTCTAATAAGCCACACAAATAAATATTAAACTGTATACGTGTATTTCGCCAATAATGTTGTCATCTTCAGCAGTGACATTGAACTACGATTTTAAGTATACGGCATTACATATCTTTATGCAATATGGACTGCTGAGTTATTAAAGTATTTGTTATGAGGAACGAAATGTTCGATTTGGGGACAGTCACGAGAAAAAATTTTTATAACTCATCAGTATTTTTTTCTTCGAAAATGTAGAATTTTTATTATTTCTTTTTTCGAGAAGCAGATGGAGGGGCGGTATGTATTATATATTTATAAAATTATAGAATATATTGATTAATAAGTTGCACTTAATTCTTTTGTTAGCAGTCAATTGATTTTTTTTTGTTTAGGTATGAATGAAATTTTCACAAACCATGAATATAACAAAGATGATGATATGTAATGTAAAATATTTCGTCGATATAAATTTCACTGATCACTTTTTAAAAGATGTCCAATAATTACTGAAACTGAATCAAAATTTGAAAAAGGAATATTTTATGGCGTATATTTGTATTTTTTAAGCTTAGGGCCTAAATTAATAGCACCCTTTAAAAGTTTAACGAAATTTGAAATTATTAACAAATAAGTATGTACTTACATACACTTTGAAATGGATTGATTTTATAAAACTATATTATATTTAAAAATGATGCCCTGTAATACTTTTAGAGGGTTAATTTAGTAACTTAGCAACAATATCGAAATTGGTTACTAAATTTGTGCTAATATTGTTTTCTAATCCAAATATAGTCAGTAAAAAGTTTATATGAAACGTACTTTGATAAATCAGAACTAATAAGAATTTGTTTAAATTGTCGCCCGTCTCCTTTCTTCAAAATTTAACGTAACGTTATTGTTTAATTCTATAAATATATTATATTAGTTATCAAATATTAAAATTGACATTTTTAAATTTCACCGGTGTTTTAAGCAGTCATAGAACGAAAATAACTACATCAAAAGTAGTATTCTTTTCACGATGAACTCATTTCAACAAGAGGTTTTTAATGATATGAATTTTTCAGGGTGAAATTTGTTTCGAAAATAGCGTTCTTTTCAAAGTAAACTCACTTCATTTGCTGTCATACATAACCTGATATAGTTCAACTTTTCGAACAAATACGTATAACATATTTAAAATTTAATTCCTGTAGTAACCTATTTTTACGTATATTATTTGAATGAAATTACAATTTCAAATTCACTCTTACATAAAATATAATTTTGGTACTCATTAAAACGAATCTATTGGTTATTTTATTATGAATTTTAATTCAAATTTGTAACCTAACCTCACTTCAAATACAATACGTGTTCGTTTAGTTTTCCCTCTAAATGAAATTTGCTCGCAATTGCCAATGCTAATTAAGTTAGGTTATGCAGTATCGAAAAGGGGAAATTACAATCTCAGATAAAGTTGAATTTGATGGAGCCTGTGGTTGATTGACTTGATCAATAAGGTTGATATATAACCCCTTTCCACATTAACTTTTGTAAATTCTGTATACGCATTTCAACAACCAAGTTGTCATCATCAGCAGATAATTTCAAAGTGTCGCACCTGGTAAAACACGGCAAAAAACAACCGCACGAAAATCAAACTCCGTACGCGATCCGCACCGTTCAAAACCAAGATGTACACTTGTCGAAATGCGTATACAGAATTTACAAAGTTAATGTGGAAAGGGGTAATATATCAACCTTATTGATCAATTCTCAGATAAACTCTAAAACTACTCGATTAATTATAAAATGGCTGAATTAAAGTGATATTACCTGAGGTTTTTTTTTGGGGAAAAACACGCTATCAAAAACTACAAACCCAATTTCTTGAATGAAATGAAATCATATCTAACATTTATTACTAGCATTGCCAAGTAAAAACACTCGTGAAATTTGAAAATGTAAATTTAGGTAATTACTATTAAAGTTAGGTAATTACTTAAATTTGTTATGCAATGTAGTATTATCAAAATAGTAATTTAAAAACCAATTAATTCTCAGTATTGTCGAAACATATCACCCCCTTTTATTTTTAAATTAAATACTACGACCCAAGCAACTATAATAAGAATCAATATTCTAATATCGGATAACTAGTCAGTTGCAATATAAAACCTTCTAGTCATTTTAATATAGTTTAGTTTAGAGAATTACAAACTAATTGTACCTAATTATAAAAACTTATACATATTTGGACCAATTTTTATATACAACGTGACACATAATTTTTCACAACAGCACTTGTTACTTTAGTATGTCGTCATTATATTTATTTTATGAATATTGTTATATGTTGAAATAAAGTAACTATTAAGAAGAATTAAATGTTTGTATTATTTAAAATTATTTTATTATTCTAACCTCTGAAGTCGATATTTTGGGTTTCATTTATTAATATTTGGACTTTATTATGATTCAAACTTCTTATTTTGTTGTAAGTTACTCATATTTCGTTACGAAATAAAAAAGAGTAATTCAAAAACGTTAAAAAAATGATTTGTGATTTCATTGGCTCTTGTTCAACCAACTGCATTACGGAAAATTACGTCTGTTTATACGGAATGACCAATCTCAAGTGTCCTGTAGTGGTATCATAGAAGTCCGTAAACTAGGGTAGTTTGATAATTTAGAGTTACAGATTCTGACTGTGCAGTTTGTTTTTCTTTTGCAATCATTTTGTAACTCGTCATTTTACTTTTGTTTTTACCAATTTCTTCTTATTTTCAATCATTATTTATAATCTATTTATTACATATATTGAGCTTTGTAGTAAGTAAACAGCAACAATTAACACGACCTTTTTTACGTTAGTGTTATATGCCATTCATCGTAGATCAGGAAAAATTTATAATAATAGTTCATTTTAGCGAGATTAATATGGAGAATGGATATACATACTCGTTCCAACCTTGCGTAAATCAATTTAAAACCAAATATTTAAAGGATGAAATTATTTGACACATTTGTCAAACATTTAGATAGATTTTTAGCACGATCTATGAAAACAGGTAGTGTATTAAAACATAAGCGAGAAAATACAGTTACTGTTTTAACTGGAAATACATGAGCAGATATATATATATATATATATAATAAAATTGAAGCTAGTTCAGATCATTAAGAAATTGAGAAAGATGCCTATATATCTGTAGATTATTTTTAAACAGAACATATGAATAAATAACAAATATTTGTTATAGGTCTGTCTTATGGCAGTGCTCATACAGCACTTAAGATACGTTTTGAATTTAAACCATATAAAATATCAGTCCACAAACAATTGCATGCTTACGATTTTGGTGATCGAAAAGAATACTGCAAATGGCTTAGTAATATATTTGGCAACGACGAGATATTAGAAAAGAGTGTCTTCTCAGATTACATTTGGTTCCACTTATTTGGATATGCCAAATCATAATTATTGAAAATTATCATCTGAGAATTAACACATTCCCATAAACAAGTTTGCATCTTGTAAAGATTAAAGTTCCGATGTCATGCAGATGTATTGTGGGACCAGTATTTATTTATGTCATAATTAGCAGAGCTAGATATAGAAAACATGTTAAAACCTTTCATTGATAAAGTGAGTGAGAAAAAAATGCATTACTTTCAAGATGGTACTACACCACATACAGTATATGCTGATTTAAATTATCCAAGATATTTTTTTATGAAAGATTAATTAGCAAATGATGGTCAGCAAATTCTCCAGATTTGACTCCGCTAGACTTCTTTGTTTACTCGATACTTAAAAAGTCTTCAGTGACATACTGCATACTTTGGAAGAATTGAAGCACACAATAACAGAAGAAACAATGTAAATATGGAGGTATTACAAAATGTTTTTATCAGTATGAGGAGACGACTGAATTTATGTTTACAAGTTATTGTATTCATTTTGAACATTTGCTATAGTTCTATAACAATATTTATTTACCTAACTATTACAAATTGTTTTTTTAAATAATGTTTATGGTAATTTTATGCTGCAATAAATAATACAAAAGTATGAAATAAAACAACATTCGATCATTCATTTACAAGAGCTGTCAAATTATTTTCAATATTCAACAAATTCAGGCAGCTACTCAATGTTACCAATTTAATTTTATTTTTCTCACTACAAACAAGAGATTGTTGATCAGGTACCGTGGTTGTATAAATAAGTGTAGATGGCGGCGATGTCTAAACTACAGAAAGAATTTACGAATTGGAAAGAGAATAAAGGGAGGGAGACGGAGTTGGTACTGGCAGAAAATTGATTTAATAGAAATATTTATGCGGTATTATGATAATGTTGCCTATTACCTACCTATATTGAAGCAATACGTGGTACACTAAGTATTTGTGAGCATAACAAGTATATAATATACTGAAATGATTATAACTTCGTGAGTCTGCAACTAATTTATTCTACAGTAAAATGCAAAAAGAATAAAAATACAGATCCAGAAATTATTATTTATTTACAGTCAAATTTACACATTAAATAACAATAGATGTAGTTTACACACACAAATAGTGGTTTACAAACTGTAGTCTTATTTTTAAGAAATTTTTAATTTTAAGGCCAATATTATGATTTATTGAATTGGCAACCATGAAAGTACTAGTGAGTAGAATAGATTCACTTATGATTTAGTATTTCTTAAGTTTGTACGTTATGTTTATATGTCTAAGAATAATATATATCCTTTTTTTTTCTATTTTGATGTAGAAATTACGAAAATAAAAGTTATTTTTGTTAAAAGCGGAATTTTCAAATATTATTTTAAGACTTAATTATAAAACGATATATTTTAATGTTTGAAAAGCATTATTTTTGTGTGTAAAAGTAAGTGAAAATCTTCGTAAGTCAGAAAAATCCATTTCCTAAAATGCTTAAGGACAGTAAAGACGCGTGTAAATAAATGTCCAAGGTTAATAACTCCTAACAAGAATTATAAATTAAGTGTGAGTAATCCGTTGATGCCTAGTTTGTATTGTTTGTCTAAAATACACAAACCAGGTAACTCGATGAAACTGATTGCTTCAGGGATTAACTCACACACTTATTTAATGGTTAATGAATGAATACAAAAATTCGTCCAAAAACTTTGAAAATCTGTCAGTTGCTAATTCAAAGAATTGGAAGACAGGGAAATTTACTTAAATAAGATTGAACCGGAAAAAGGAAATGAATATGTGCAATTAGCGACCCTATGTATGTTTCAAAATTGTCTCCAATTCAAAGGTAAGTTCTACGAACAGAAACAAAGAAGCAATGGACAATTGTCTTTTTTTATTTGTAACGAATTTATTCATGAGGAATGTTTAAGTTGAATCTAAACCTAAAACCAAATATTTTCCAAGAGTTTGGTTCACGTATGTAGATGACATTTTTGCGGTTTTTAACAAACATCAACGTAACTTTGACGATTTTATCAAGCATTTAAATTCAAAATTCCCGACGATTAAATTTGCGGTAGAAAAAGAAATCAATGACATCTGACCTTTCACAGATACTTTAGATACTAGATATTAGAAATAATCTTAAAATAGGAATTGCTATTTTACGAAAAGAAATTACTAATTTTAATAGATTCATCACGGCGAATTTAAATCATAGCGTGCAACAAATGATGGCTTGTTTTAATTTTCTTATCAATTGTTTGGCTCCGTTTTCCACTAACAAAAGTCAGATACGAAAGATAATTAAATTTGATTAAGAACACCACGAGACACAATTGTTTTGGAAATAATCATTAGGTTAATAAAGAAAGTTAATTCAAAAAAGATAATCCGGGATACCCCTGTCTGACACCTCAAAAGAATCGAGACAAGAAATTTATATCTCATTGTTTCTTCCATTGGCAAAAAATTTAAATAGTGATTTCAAAGAACGCGAATTTAAAGTTACAATTCAGTCCTGGAGCTCTATTAAATCTCTTTTAAGAAATGCGGAGGATGAAGTCGAGTTAAATCGGAAATGGAAGATTTACGAAATAAAATGCCTAGATTATAATAAACAATATATTGGTCAGACTAAACGTTCCCTGGGAACCCGGTATAAAGGACATATGGAGCACATTAAGTGCGATCGACCTGAGAAATCAAACTTGGCGAAACACGTGTTAGAAAATAATCATAGCGTAGTCGCGGATTGTCTACATTCAATTAAAAATATAAATAATTACCGTGAATTTATTAGCTAAGAGCGCATATATATTACGAAGAACATAAATCATATGTTAAACACGGATATGGATCCGATAACATGTTCTTGTTTCTTTGATTTACTAAAGAAGAGGGACCATAAGTGGAAGAGGGGATGTGTCTTGTTTAAGAGTTAATTTTAAGAACAAGCAAAATATATTAAACTGTGTGAAATCTAAATCATGATGATTCTGTCCGAGTTTTGCCGCATTCTAGAGGTGACATTGCGATTACCTGCCGACGATGACAACTTAGTTATCGAAATCGTATATAGAATACGAACGTTAATGTGAACGAGTTTCACTTACCTCTTTCTTTGTTTAAGAATATTATTAATTCTCTGAAATAATCGAGCAAGTTTAATATCTAAGATATTCTATCCTATTGTTCTTTTTAGTGAACAAAACTTATTCCATTAAGCAGAATATTTTAATTAAATAGCAATTCCCAAATACAGTGTTTTTTAATGGTTGACTACCGTTTAATCGATTTATTTGACAAATTTATTTATTTTTATTTGTTTCAAACAAAAATGTTACCCTGACACAGAAAACTCAATATTGATCCAAACCGCGACTTGCACATTCAAGCGCGTAGGGTAAGGAACCAGTTGGTTGTGTCCCGAGTTTGTGGAAATGTGTTCATGCGTAAGTAAAATAATCTTTAAATCTACTTCAAGTTTTTAAATTTTGCATACTTCATTTTGCCGATTTGCTTTGTGAAGTATGTTACAATTATTTGGTTAGAAACGTAATTTACATAACCTAATACGTTGAACAAAAAATGTTATTTTTTCCAGTCAATATTGACGTATTTCTACATCTTACTTTGTTTACAAAGAGCTAAAGATGTGTATCTTAATGCATTCATACGTATCCTTATACAACACAATAACGTAAATGTAAAGACGAATACAATCCAGTATTTTACAAGCAATATAACTAGTAATTTTAAATAAAATTTTCTTTGTTATGCCAAGTAAAAAATTACAATTAAATTCTGTAAAGTTTCATTTAACTGACTTATATTTTAATCTTTTTTTAAAAATTTATATTTTATACATGCAAATACGTGTATTTATAATTTTAATAGAGACCTGAGAAAGAAATCGTGTAGTCAAATGTTGATATTTTTTTAAATAGATCTGATCACCAACAAAATATCATTTAAAATTACCAAGCTTAAAAAATAATGCGTTTATAGAAAGTTAATATACCAATTTACATGTAAGAACTCAGTTTTGAAGGTTTTTTGAACTTTTTATTGATTTTTATTTTCATATTTTAACAATCTAAAGTTAACTTTTAAGTATTTAAATACAAGAAAATAAATTCATGTTCACTCACATTCTAAATACAAAAAAGTATATACGTAAATATTTTAGACAAAAGAGAGGAACGTATAATAAAGTAAAATTTGGTTTTACCTTATTTTTAGCGGTTGAGGTAGTGTTTTAGAATATTTAGAAAAATATATTGGGCAAATTCTCTTCAATAATTTTCTTTAAATTTTTGGTTCGGTATAGCACAGATACTATTAAGTACGTATATTCTATCAAAACCCAACGTATATCTATTTTACAATCTAAAATATAATAGCTATGTACATGGAATGTACCTATACCTATTTATATAATTTGTTAATAATAATATAAATTCAAAACTATAAAAACAATTATCTTAAAATACACAATCTGCAAAATATAAAACATTAGTTAAGTGAAATTTCTTCGTAAAATGATTGACGAAAAATATTTTATTTTTTTTCCAAATATCAAATATCTGTTTTAAACTCGGTAAATTCCTTACTGAAACGTTTAATTTGATGAAACAAGTGTATGGTGATGCGTGTTTATCACGTACGAGTGTGTATGAGTGGTATAAACGATTTGAAGACGGTCGTACGGACGTAAATGACGGCGAACATCCGGGTGCAAAAAAATCCGTGGTTATGGAAAGTAACATGGAACTTGTGCGTGAATTTATCAGAAATGAGCCGAAATCCTCATTGCGATACGTGGAAATGGAATTAATTATTTCCAAAGATTCAATTCATCGCATTTTGACGCAGCATTTGGGACTGAGAAAGATTTGTGCAAGGTTTGTACCACACAAGCTAACTGAATTCGACATTGTACAGACCTGATTAAAGACTCAAAAAAGGACAAAAACTTCAGGTATTCTATTGTAATTGATGATGAGACATGGTGTTTTCAATATGATCCAGCGACCAAGCGTCAAAGCTCTGAATGGAAGCATCCAAGGAAAGAAAGACCGAAAAAAATTCGTTTGGGGAAGTCAATGTTGATTTGTTTTTATGATTCGAAAGGCATAGTGCACAAAGAGTTTGTACCAACTAGTCAAACAATCAATGCTGTATATTATCTTGGTGTTATGAAACGTATTCTGGCGCGCATTCGTCGTGTGCGCCCTCAATATCGTGAAAACAATAGCTGTCGTTCGTTACATGATATGCACCATCTCAACGCTGAACGCTTATCACTGATTTTCTAACTACAAATGCCACTTTAACCATCAACCATTCACCATATTCATTCACCGGATTTGCCCCCTGTGATTTCTATCTATTTTCCAATAGATAGAAATCAAAAATTCATTCGACGTGTTAATTGACCGTGCTAAACGTTGTATTGAAGCCGAAGGCGACTATTTTGCATAAAGTAAATGAATTGTACTAAAATAGTAAGCTTTTGTTTTTATTTTAAATAAGTTCGGTTTTGTCTGCGACAGACTGTGTACTATTATACAGCGCATATAAAAGCTTATTAACTTTCCGTTTGGAAACTTATGAAGTTATAACGACTGAAAGAGTAAAGTTACAAATTGATTTATATAACTGTTACATAAGTACAATATGAATTACTTTACAGAACATTATATTAAGCTAATATAATTAAAAATTATCTAAGGAATTGTAAATCGTTAAGATTGCAGATACGGTAATCAAAAGTTGAAGACCTATTGACCTCTTCAGCATACGAGATGATTTTGCTTTGGAATACCGAACTAGTAATTATCAATCTTGCAATAATCGCGGTTTCTGTAGTAAAATGTTCAAAGTCCTCGCAAAATTTTGTGTTAACAACGTAGCAATAGGAACTAAATTATGTACGGCAAATATTCTAAATGGAAAGACCGAAATATATAAAAAAATTGTAGATCCTATACTTTCAACTAATGCTTCACATACAAGAAATCTATATCGAATTCCATACAGATTTACATCTACGGTAAGCATACATATATCTTCTTTATGAAGAAATATTGTATAATTTATATTTTACATAGTTTATCTATGAATCTATTTTTGGGAAAAAAAGTATAAATCATAATGCAAAAGTAATATTAAAATGTGAGATTTTATAAACTTAAAACATATTTTTGTGGCTTCAATATACAATACTTAAATACGTGATGTAATCGAATGAATCGAAGAAATAAATTTAAGACGTGTTCAAATTTAATCTAGTCCATTAAAATTCAATTCATGTTTGAAAATTGCTACAAATACCGAAATATCAAGTTGACACACAAGTTGGGAGCTTTTAGTTTTCAAAGATGAGAGTGCCTTGAAAACGACTTGTTAGGCACATGTCAAAGCTATTTTAATGTCATTTTATTGTTTAATTTAGTAGTTCTTTAATCTAAAAATTCGTGCAGATTTTTTATTTATTAACAAGAGAAAATGGAATATCAAAAAGAGTACATTCTTCTTTGCGAATTTAACAGAGATAAAGATAATGCATTTATGCCGTTTACGAAGAAAACACGATTTGGAGGAGTACAGTACGGAAATGATTTTTTTTTAAAGAGAAACATTTTGGATGAAGATCGTCTAAACGCTTTAATTCTTAATGGTCTGTACCAATCAACACACACGGAAATTAGCCATTGTAATGAATGGAACTTTAAAAGAATCATTCAAATCTTAATAACAACCTGTTTACTACGCGCTTCGCAGAATTCATCTCTCATCACGTAACTTTGTGTTATTAACGAACGATTGTGAACTTATTGCACTATTTCGATACAGAAATATGATGAAAAAGCAATGCTTCCCTCTTTCGTTCAAACACATGAATAAAACGAAAGAACGTGTCATCTCGCTAAAATAGGTAACTAAGTTACCATTGCTTAAATAGACGAACATTTTAAAGACCTTGCGAATTATCATTAGGTGAAAGTTAAAAAGATCATTCAAATGTTAATAAATCCTGTGTACTACGCGTTTCGAAGAACTCACCTCTCGTCAGGTAAACTTGTGATATTAATAGTTAGCATGTTTTCCCGCGGCCAAGGATTTTAACTAGGCTTGTGTGGAACAAACGTGCGAGCTTTCTAGTTGAGCAAAAACGCAATGTGCAGTAAAGCCACACAGAAAAAAATTAATATGACAAACTATAATTACAAGAATTTTTACGCGGGAAAAGGTCCTATTCTAATGAAAAACTTATAGACGTTCTACAAGAATGGATGCGTAGTCAACGGAAAGGTTTTTTCAAAGGAGGTACCTAAAAACATCTAGATGTATTAATATGAAAGTGTATATTTTTTTTGATGCCATAATAACTTTTTAATAATATCCTGTTTAAATTTGAACACTGTCTGCATTGCTAAATAATTTATATTACAATTAAATAAAATAAATTAAAAACAATCTAGATTATTACTGAAAAGCTGACGTCCAGTCAGTTCATATTATGTTAAACAGCATGTTATTTGTATAATATATTTAATTCAATAAAGAATAGTTCTTCCGAATTCAAAAGAAACAAGTCTTTAGTTTATAATTTGTCGTTAAAATGAGCAAAATTCTAATTAGAAAACGAATTAATCTCCAATTAATAGTTGTATTAATTTTACAATAAGTTTATATAAACCATATTCTCAAATAAAAGTTACAATATTTTTTAGTATCGGAAACTATTCTAGTTGTCGCTCCATTAAAGACATCTGTTGCTAATTATAATAATTGTTTACGCAGTTTGTCGTGCCAACTATTGTCATTTATCTACTAGATCTTATCTGCTAGACTAAACATTAATAAAAAGTGATATGATCTTAACAGAAATACTCATTAAATTTTCTCTAAACACATTATTTTTTATTGTTTGAATTCACGTTTTATTTTAAAAACCTTGTGGATGTATGTTGTACGTTAAGGTTATGTTAGAATCGGTTACATGTATGTAAAATATAGTATGCATGGCCCATATGTATAAAGGACTATAGAATTAACTCCCACATTATAGAGAGAGAGAGAGAGAACGATAAGGAAGATAAAGCTAGTACTAACAGGTGGTAATATAAATATTTACGTATAATAATAATGTTACCTACCTGTATTTAAGTAATATGGTGAACTATATGGAACAATATGGCCACATCAATTAATTATTAATTGGCATTAGTTGGCGATGTTTTCTGTTTCGCATGATCTAAATAATATCACATATTTTCGATTATATTTTAACCGAGACTTTGTGATGCCCAAACTAAAGTTTGCGCAACTCGTTGCTACTAAATTTCATTTAAATAATTCTTAACGATCCTAGCGGTATGTTTCGGATTGTTATCGCGCCGGACTATGTAATTATTTCTTATTAATTATGTTGCTACAGAATCTCTAAATATTTCGCTGATGCTAATTTTCCAATAACTTTAATTAATAGGCTAACTCCTTAAGCAAATATGCAACCACATACTTACACAAACTCCGTGTTTTATTGCTGAGTATATATATATATAACCAACAAATTGTTTGTTTTCGGATTCGAATATTTTAAATTTGAATCGTTTGTTCGACGTACGCGTCGTCGTTCGTCCAATGGGAATGAATTCCAACCGTTTCTGTTTATTACCTCTTTGCTAAAATTTCTTTCTTCTTGCAACGCGACCTATAAGGTACCTGTTTAATTAAATCGCGCCGAATGGTAGAACGATGCACAAAAACTCCCGTCGATCTGTTAATTCTTAAAATAATACTTCGCAAGGTTGTTAATCTCGAATATTGGTCATGGCCTTTTTTTAATTTTTCTTGGCCTAATAAACTGCCTGTTATTGTCAAATGATTACATAAATAATATTATTTATTGCAATATGTATAATTTTGATTACTTTATTAAAATAAAAATGTAACTCCAAACACAATTGAGTGTTTTATTGAATTTTTATCGCTACGTAAATCAGGATGTAGATCTCCGCTGAGGGATACTAAACTACCGTCTCGCTTAAATAATAATAGTTTACAACCGTTTTCAAGCTGAAGGCGGTATATTTAGAACGCAATGAGTATCTATGGTCTCGTGATACGCTCACTTTCAATTGCTCTAGATATCTGTTTTAAAATTTAAAAAGCGATAAGAATTTTTAGATAGAAAATAAACATTTTTTTCAATAAACGTTAAATAATAATACATTTCACGTTTAAAAAGGCATTATTTACGCTTTACATCACGCAAACCTTTGGCAAACTGTGGAAATCCTTGGCGCGAAAACATCATTTTATTGGGAGATTTAATTAAAATAGATTGCGTGATGCGATTCTATTCTTATTGTTGCTAAAGGTAGAGCGGCTCATCGCCACTGAAATTTATTTACTTTCGATCATTTTCTGTGTAATAATAATGGTAAGTAATTTTTATACATTTTTTCGTGCGTATATATGTATATAATACGTATAGATGGTTATATAATAATATACACTAGTGCCAAAAAAATATGAACGTATACACTTATATTATGCGTTCATAAATACGACACGTATGTGAGAAAAATGGACGTTGAATTAAAATAATAATTTAAAAACTATAACAATTATTTAAGTAAATTTTGAATGTCTTAAAGATAAAAAAATATTTATTAATATTCCTACAAAGTATTTCATTTTTCCAGACTCTAATATAGTGCAATTACAACTTGTAGTCGCGTAATGTCCGTTATTTTTTAATTGGCCTATTCGATTCTCCACTAGATTGAGTTATTTACGTAAATGTAAATTATAAAATTCAAATCAATTCGACATCAAAGTATCCGTGATGATGACGCCTTATTAAGATGGAATTTCTTGTTCTTTATTATTTACTCTTTAATTATGATATTATTTATTGATTGCACTTAATGTAAATCGATTATGAAAAATAATTCCGGTATAATAACGGGTGTTTTTTTTAGAGGTATAGAACTTTGAAATGGAATAAAACAAATATGATTTTTTTAAATTGACATGAAATTTACTTTATTCGAAAGATAATCTTCTGGCATTATAATTTAAATATGACTTCTGGCATATGACCGCCACGGCTGGCTCGGACGTAGTCTAATCTGGAGGGCCAATTTTCGATGACTTTTTCCAACATTTGTGGCCGTATATCGGCAATAACGCGGCGAATGTTGTCCTCCAAGTGGTCAATCGTTTCGGGCTTATCGGCGTAGACTAGCGACTTCACATATCCCCACAGAAAATAGTCAAGCGGCGTTAAATCGCACGATTTTGGAGGCCAATTCACGGGTCCGAAACGTGAAACTATGCGGTTACCAAACGTTTCCTTCAATAAATCAATTGTGGTACGAGCTGTGTGACATGTTGCGCCGTCTTGTTGAAACCACAACTCCTGCACATCATGATTGTTCAATCGAAGAACGAAAAAGTCAGTAATCATGGCTCTATAGCGGTCACCATTGACTGTAACGTTCTGGCCAGCTTCGTTTTTAAAGAAGTACGGACCAATTATTCCACCAGCCCATAAAGCACACCAAACAGTCAGTTTTTCTGGATATAACGATATCTCAACATACACTTGAGGATTATCATCACTCCAAATACGGCAGTTTTGTTTATTGACGTATCCATTCAACCAAAAGTGAGCTTCATCGCTAAACAAAATTCGATTATGAAAATCGGGATCAACGGCAATCTTGTTTTGGGCCCATTCACCGAATCTACGCCTTGCTAGGTGATCGTGTGGCTTCAATTCTTGCACGAGTTGGATTTTGTAAGCACGCAAACCTAGATCTTTCCGCAAAATCTTCCATAAAGTGAATGGACACATATCCAATTCCTGTGCACGATGGCGGATAGACTGATTTGTGTCTTCCTCTACGCTACGCTCTACAGCAGCAATGACTTCTTCTGTACGCACTGTACGACGTCTCTCTGGATGCGTGTTATCATTTAGAGTATACGTGGTGCGAAAACGTTCCATAGTTAATCGAATTAATTGCTCTGATGGACGATTATGTTGACCGTAATATTGACGTAGTGCGCGATACGTATTTCGAACAGAACCATGATTTTCAAAATAAATTTGCACAATTTGCAAGCGTTGTTCAGGCGTCAGTCTATTCATGTTGAAATGACAAACCAAACTAAATATAAATCACTTAACAGCTGACAAAATGGCCGCCAGTTAAAAAAGTGTTGCCAACTTAAAGTTCTATACCTCTAAAAAAAACACCCGTTATTTAAATTTGCTATCCCAATGATCGTTTCTCAACTAAATTTGTTTGAAAGAAACAAAAAAAGCAGTCGTATACATTTATAATAATTTACAGGCGGCAACAAACATCGACGTCCCAGTAGTTTGGATTATTGGTGGACCGGGGTCTGGAAAAGGAACACAATGCGATAAAATAGTCGCGAAGTATGGCTTTACTCATCTGTCATCCGGAGATCTACTAAGGAATGAAGTAGGTTAATTTTTCTTCAAAAAATAATTGAATGAATTAAAAAAAAGATATTTTCTTGGAACTGCGATTTTTCAGCGAATACATACTTATTTACAGTTTGTTTAAAATAAATTAAGTGTAACTAATAATACCTCATTATGCATCATTGTGAATGACAAACATCGCAAATTATTCAAAATTTTGTGACTTTCAAATATTTTTGAAAACATGTTACGCTAAGTTTCAATTAACTGAAATAACAGTATAAACATAAGCAGTAGTTTCATTTCGTGTCGACGCCTTTGATATATATACAAACAGTGACGCGTTTTAAATATGTTCATGACCGAATTCTTAAAAATTTTCGATGCAAAAACTGCTAATTGTAAGACATAATGTAATTTACGACGTCCAACGCAAATTTACAAAAATTGCATAAATAGAAATTGTGAGCGTTATTTTTTCAAAAATAAACTGTATATTCTCTCTAAACTAATACCGTTTCTAATAATTCAAGTATTGATTAAGAAAAAATGATCAGTGGCTGTTTTATAATATTCCTAAGAAATGAATGTAAATGACTTTTGGACGATACAATTTCATTTACTGCAAATATTCAATCACCAAAGGTTAATAAAATTCCTTTCCATAATAATTATCGTATTCAGTAAACGTATTTCGACAACTAAGCCATCATCAACAGATAATGTGTTTGGTTTTTGTTTTGACGACGAAAGTTCGATTCGGACTTGTTTCTGTGCGACTTTCGTCGTGGATCCAGGTGCGACACTGTGGTTAATTGTGGAAAGTGATCAACCACAGTCTCCACTAAAGTTTACCTATTACAAATATTATTATTAAACATTTCAATATTTTCGCACTCAAATTCAATTTTTTTGTAATTCGATTGTAATTTTTTTTTGCTATTTAAGCATCCCATTTATTGACATAGTTTTATACTTATTTTCACTAATTAAGTTTTTTCCAAAAATATATTTACCTAATATATATTATGAATGTTTTAAAATTATAATTTTATTTAGTTTTCTATTACCCGATTGGGTTTTAAAATTTCTATTTGCAAATTTTAATGTAAAATATATTCTAATTCACACAAAATATTTCGACTATCTGCAGGAAAATCAAAGCAAAAAGTTAGAAATGGTAATAACTTGTTACCAGAAGACAGTTGAAGAACTATTCTATCATTATTTCATATGTCGAATGAGAATATATACTATGACGATCATGAAAAAACTAGTTGTCAAATTTTAATCGTTATTCATTTATACTGCAATGTTAAGTGTCAAATAAGCAACTGTAATCTTACTGCATGCATTACTAAATGATTAAGTACATAAATAATGTGAAGTTAAAAACTTAAATCAATTATAAAATATCGATATTGGTAAATACCGATCTTATCTACTATTTCTGACATACATATAACCATCATTGGTTATATCAATAGATTTATAAAATGAACATAAAATTTCAATTTCTTATTCTTAACACATTGAGTAAATATTAAAACTAAATTTATAATCTGAACTTATCATTCTTTATTATGATAAACGGGTTAAGAAACATATGGTACAGAAAACCAGTCGTTATTAAATATATCATTTTTGATATTTTAAAATATAAGAAGTTCTATGTTAATATAAAAAAATCAATTTAAACATTTCAAATGCCCACCTTATAAAAGTAATGTAGGAATTGCACGTTTCTCTAGCCTGTTTCGTTGGTCATTTTTAAAAAAACATGTCTCAAAATGTATATTGCAAACTTTGCACTTCCTTTCAAAACATCCTGGCATCCTATTCTGGCGATTTATTCATTGCGGCTGCAATTTAAAATTAAAGTATAATAAATATCTAAAGAGGTCTATGAAATATTTAAAGACATTATTAGCTATTAGAATAACCTATTAACATGTAATGTTAAAAGGAATCATTCTATTATTAATAACACCCTATCTACTACATATGTTTCATGGATAGACCAATCATCAGGCAGATTCTGTGTTATTAATGAACGATTCCTTGATAGCGTCTATCATATCATTACGATACAGAAAAATAGTGAATAATCATCATGCCTCCCTCTCACGTTCATCGTTCATTAATAACACAGAATCTGCCTGATGATTGGTCTATCCATGAAACATATGTAGTAGATAGGGTGTTATTAATAATAGAATGATTCCTTTTAACATTCTTTTAATTGGCAAATAGCCGTGATGCAGTGCCATCTGTCTATACGCTCTGGTAACTTAGTTCCCGACATTGCGAGACAGATGCATTCTCGCTTTTTCGTTCAGTTCATTGGACGTGAGAGGGAGGCATGATGATTATTCACTATTAACATGTGTATATTCTCACGGAATGTGTAATTAAAATAAAAAATGTATGTACATTTGTTTCACTTACATTACTTTTGTCGGCAAACTAAATAAATGAACATCTCTAGGAAAGCTAAACTACTTTTGGTATATTCTTTTATAGTTGTAGTGCATAACATCTTCTAGCACTCATAATATAGAAATTTAACGCTATCCTTTTTTACGCTAAATGAGGATTATAATTAGAAAATTTTAAACCACAAAATAATCATGAAAAATATCCTAACAAAATATTTGGTTATGTTAGTGAAGTGTAAACAAGTAGATATGACAGCTTTAGTCGTCAATGCGCAACTGCGCACAATAGTGCGCGAGGTTACAGTTACTTGCAATAATTTGGTCAAGTGAAACTAGTATCTTTGTTTACATATGTTTTGCCGTCATTGTAAAAGCCTGTATATTATGTAAATTAGAAGGTGGATGATCGATTGTCGATTTGAATTTTGGAAAATAGTATTTTTTTTATAGAGAATTATTTATTATTATTTTATTCATAAAAATATCCAAAATTAACACAAATTATGTAAATAATATAAAAACTTTGCGTATTTTTCAATGAATGTACGGGGATGGATGAGTTTGCGTTCATGATCATCAATAAAGAATTTACCGAAGATTTAATAATTTTATTTACCAAGACGACTGTACGACATATAAATCAAATATTATGACTAATTGTTTTGCAAATAGTTGCAAAAGTTCGGATTTAAATTCAATGTCAAAACATTTTAGAAGAAAAACTTGCTACCACAAAAATTCTGAATAATTGTGGAACATGCATGAAGCATTAGAAGAAATTAGTTCTGATAATTTAATTAAGTCAATGTCACGTAGACTTCAAGTTATTGATAGAAACGGTTTTACGTATTGTGTTTTCCCTCTTAAATATTTTTTAGTAGATGTCATCCTTAACATTTGTTCAGTCATAACAATCAAAAGTATGAATAAAAGGCCGGTTTCACATGTTAAAAATACTAAAACCCTTACAAAATTCGTTATTTTTATGTGAAATCAGCTGTAGTTCGACAACGATGTTGTCATTTTCAAGTTTGATATTGAGGAAGATGATATTTAGTATTGCTTGATCAAGAGGTACAATGTTATTAACATATTGTTATGATAAATGACGTATAAATGTGAAAAAGATATATAAATTTGTAGGTTGCCAGTGACTCTCCAAGAGGAAAAGAATTGTCGGCCATAATGGAAAAAGGTGCTCTCGTTCCTTTAGATATAGTCTTAGAATTAATTAAGGAGGCGATGATCAAGAGTCTGTCGACTTCGAAAGGTTTTCTGATCGACGGATATCCACGTGAAAAGCAGCAGGGCATACGTTTCGAAGAGATCGTGGCTCCCGTGAATGTCATACTGTTTTTCGAGGCGAAACAAGAAACGCTCGCGGCTCGCTTGATTAACAGAGGGAAAACATCAGGAAGATCCGACGACAACGAAGAAACTATTAAGAAGAGGCTTCAAACGTTCAATACTTACACAGACGAAATTATAAGTCACTACGGTGACAAAATCAGAAAAGTACGTCCCATGTATAATAAAATGTCTCTACACTTTATTATATTCTTAGAATTTAATTTATTTATGAATTAGAAAACCATTTTTTTTTCCACCAACAAATGATATTTAAATACTATAAATTATTTGTAAAAGTTGTACAAAAAAATTTGGTATTAATTGAATTGATTGATTCTAAACATTTTTTTCATTTTAAGGTTACTTCTAAGTACTTTTCATTAGATTTTGATTCTGTCATGTTACATTATGTTCTGTTTACAAAACAGGTCGCATTAGCGTCAATTTTTCGAGTTTGTCGATTCGATATGTAATACGTATCTAATTTCACAATTTTAACATTTACCAACGTAAAACCTATTTTATCTAATCTCATATTGTAAGTTTCGCACATTAAAAATAATATTTTCGTTATTGTGAACGTATTTCTTTATATTTTAATAGTTCAGCAACTATTTTTCGTACACTGATAATTTAATTTTGTATTTCTATAATTTATGGTTTTAAAGATTTTGTTTTTAGTAGCATATTTCATTCAATATTCTGTCAATCGTTTTCATAAACTAATTTTGATTTTAATTACAGATTGATGCCGAAAGGCCAATTGAAGAAGTATTTACAGATGTCCAGGCCTACTTGGATGTACTGGTTAAATAAAATTTGTAAATAGTTACCAGATATTAGGAAATTAATTGGCAATAATATTATATTAAGCACAAAGAGTTGAAATCTTTTTAAAATTATTTATTTTAAGAATAAATATATTCTCATATATCCACTCTCCAACTTATTTTATTATCCCGTGGTGATGTACGAGGTGTATTCAAAAAGTAAATACAGTATTCACGATAGGAATCGGTGCTCGTTATCAAGAGAACTTTCGGAATGACACATATCACACAATGACTGTAGTCTATTTTTAAGTTAGGAGTAAATGAAAAAGTCACATTTATACTGTAAAAGTTACCAGATAAATCGCTACATCATTTTGGCGCTAAATTTAAATATAATTATTTTTTAAAGTTTTCTAGGTTGCATTCGGTGTGATCTATTTATTAATTATTATTATTATTAGTATTATCAGTTTCCTTTTTTTCCATTAAACCCATAACATTTATTATAACGGAGTATGTTACTTCTTAAATAACAAATAAATGCCATGCTCAAATTTCAAATTGATTACTGGATCACTGAAGGTCGATATAACCCCTTGCCACATTAATGTTCGTATTCTGTATACGTATTTCGACAACTAAGTTGTCATCATCAGCAGATAATTAAAAACCAAATTTCGCACGCGATCCGTACCGCTGAAAGCCAAAACGTACACTGTTACCTTCAAATTGATCAGATTAAACAGAAAAATGATGTAGATTAAAGGTAATCAGTCAATTTATTTTACAAAATAGTGTGCTTACATAATCTTAATACGCGGTTGTCTCCAGCTGATGAACAGAAAGTAATAAAAAAAAGAATTAACGCCACAATACAATTAATTACCACAGATATGAAGGTAATTTTGATGGAGCCTATAGATGATTAACTTAATCACTGAAGGTTCATATATAACCCTTTTCACATCGTTGGACTACATGAGACAGCTATTGCATTTCATGAAAAAAAGTAATAGAGACATTTGAAATGAAAAAGGATCGCAATAAAGACTTTATTAAAAACTGGAAACTTTTCTCGTCGGGAAATAGCAAGGAGACAATGTATTTACCGTCATACGGTGGATAGGGTGACGAAATTGGTTCATGATTAGAAATACCACAAAATGTGAAGATCGTATTATTATAAGAGTTTGGAGAATCAACAGTGACCTCTTAGAGAAGCTATAGAATATAACAAAATAAAAAAGTTCTCATACGTTGAATAAACTTTATTGAATAATATAAATTTCCATCATTAATTATGACTTCTTGCCAGCGTGATGGCAATTTGCTTATCCCAATTTTAAAAAATGTCTTATCCTAGAAGCAAAAAAATTGAACCGGTGCCTGTCTGATACCTTCTTCGTTTTTGAATGTTTTACCCTGCAAAAAATTTGCATATGATGGCTCGATTATTCAAATTCTCCTCACTTAACTCTGTGGCACCCATCTCGAATATTTCCACAACAATCCTACTTTCCGAATATGGTCCGACTTGATTAGTCGAGCTGAATCAAACCTTTCCGCAATGTTGTCAAAAAGAATTTTGCTCTCACATGATCTTGACAGTATCATTGTCTATCAAAGAAGGTAGCCCAGAGCGTGGCTTATCAGAAAGGTCGAAATCACCTATTTGAAATTCTTCGAACCATCTTCTGCATGTTCTATTAGAAACTGCACCTTCACCGAACACTTTTAACAAATTTCTACACGCTTCTGTAGCATTTCTTCCTTGGAATTCGCACGAAATACAGTGGCGTATATCAGACAACACTGGTTCAATTTTTCGTCTCTAGGAATAAGGCGTCTTTTAAAATTGGGATATACAAATTGCCATCACGCTGGCAAGAAGTCATAAATAATGATGGAAGTTATATTATTCAATGAAGTTTAATCAAGGTATGAAAAATTTATTGTTTTGTTTTAATCTTAAAACGGATAGAACTTATCGGTAGACCTAATGGAAAAGACGATCAAAATTAGTATTTTTCTGTTGAATAAATTCGAACGATTCTTTACTTAAATAAAACCGGCACAAATATTAAAAAAAGTATATTTTTATATTTAATACCTTTCCTTCTTATAAATAATATAATCTTTTATAAAACATATAAAGCAGTAGCGTTAGTAAGTATCAATTGCTTGTTTTCGGTCGAATTTTTTCGAACATGTACTTCTGACTCCTCTCGTTGAGCGTGTGTTTCTTCACGAAATTGAACTGCTCCAAGGCGAACTCGTACAGGTCATTTTCCATTTGCCACACGAGGGAATTCTGAATCTTCTTGACGGTCATTACCGACGGCGCCGTTTTCTGAACGGTCTGCCTTAAGTGAGACTTGTTGCTGCTTAAAAAATATTCAGTTGCGCCCTTGAATATTCTAGGAACTGTCGATTCTAAGATTGCAACGAAATTTGTTAGATCTTCCGTTACACCTACTAGTAAGTAATCGTTTATTAAGTTTTTCTTGGCCTCGGCGAGCGCCCACTTGTTTCCCGGTTTCCTAAAGGAAGATGTACACTGTTTTAAAATGTATTTACGTTAAAGAATAATATAAAAAGATTATTAAATACTGGGGGGGAAATAAACAAATCAGTCAGTGAAAGTAAATTATTTTTAAACGAAATATTGCTTAAATGATAAAAAAAAGTAGGAAGAAAGTAATAAATCTTTGTGTCGCTCTTTGTCGAACTCTAACAAAAAAAATCGTCTTTCTTTTCTTTATTTTGGGTCAGTTTAGTTGGATTATTCCATTGTAACAGTCTATAGTTGTACATTTGTATATTAAATTGTCAAGAGTTCGAAGACAACCATATTATCGCCAGTTAAACAATTCTCACATCGTTGGACTACGTGAGACAGCTATTGCATTTCGTGAAATCAAGTAATGAAAAAAGACCGCAATAGAGACTTTATTAAAAACTGGAAACTTTTCTCATCGGAAAATAGCAAGGAGACACACTATGGACAGGGTGAAATTAGTTCATGATTATAAAAACCACAAAATGTGAAGATCGTGTTATTATAAGAGTTTGGAAAAATCAACAGTGACCTCTAGAGAGAAGCTATGCCATGAATGATATACTGATGATTCATACACATTAAATTACAAACAATCAAAGAAACTTTGTAAATATGTAGATAATAGCTTTTTTTAATATTAGATTACCAACTTTACGTAAAGCAATTTACAACATATAATAAATCTTACCAACAATCTACAGCGTGTCCACAAAAAAATGGAATCTGCAACCACATGTTGTTCGGATCACAATCAGGTTGATTATTCTTTACGCATTCATCAAATGTCTGTAAGATGTTTAAAAATACTATTACGACCAAATTAAAACCCCCAAAAAAAATGTATGTTAAAATCAAATTTATGACAAAGTTTATTGAAAGTTGTACTTAATATTTATATATTGGAATATTTTTTCTTTTTTGTTTACTCGGCACTACTTTATCCAATAAAAATGTAAAATTTAAAAGCATCTGCAACATTAGTCTAAAAATTTGTAATTGATTCAAAAGTATATTTAGATATAATAAAAATGATCAAATTTTTAAATATTTAAATTATTTACGATTAATAAAGCATTAATTTCTTTCTCTAAAATACAATCAAAGACATTTATTTTCTAAAATAAAAACTAACACTTAAATTCTATACTTTTAAATATATGATCATCATGGCCACAAGTAAAATACAAAATGAAGCACCTACCATCGTATCTCCATGTTTTTTTCGTATTAAATATGGTCTAAAATTATCTCCGTATCTCAGAAAATAATAGTAAGAAACTAATCTATCTAAGGGCTTTCTTATGATATTTATATACATTGGTTTTGCTGTACTATACCTAAAAGTATAACAATAAAATATTGAATTTTATACAAAGATATATGTACTTTGAAAAATCAAGATACGCAAAATGTCCATGATAAATAGCTGGCTTCATATTATACCAATTAGTAATATTTTTGATAATGCTATATTGATTCGGTAAGGACAAAACATGATTATTCGATGAAACATTTACGTGGATTACGTGAAAGTTATTCTTTTTGCATATGTCATAAGCGACACCAATAAAACTAGTGGATCCCGTTTTTGGAACCCTATTATAAATAATGACAACGTCGTCATTCTCGCTGACATCAACAACTTTAGTATTACTGTTTAATCTTTCGTAGTACTCATTTCCTAAAATAACATTTGTGAGAAAACAAGTTGACAACAATTCTCCATACTACTTACTGAGATTATTTATGTCTTCAGAAAGTTGAAATATTTGACACTGGAAAAATAATATTCCACATGCGGCAAAAAATATTGTTAAAAAGGATTCTAACCTTATCTTTAACATAACTTTGGACGCATATGAATATTAAATGATGTTACAATAAATAACACTGTGGAATTCATCGCAATAACTGGAGGAAGTTTCTGATTACATTTTGCTTATCACATCAGTTAAAGGCTTTTGTATTAAAGCTTTTTATAATAACAACATATAGCCATCTGCCGATTATACTGAACGATATTTGGTTTAACTTGGATTTTGCACATTTGTTTGCCAAGTTGTCAGGACAAATGACCCAAATCATGACAATGCTATTAGAAAGTTAATATTTATCATGTGACTACATGATTTCTTTGGTTAAAGCTGCTTAAAATCGTTGAATAGTTTCTTATAGGTTGAAAGCAGAAATACAATGAAAATTACACGCTAAAACGGAAGTTTTTTGCGATAGCATTATATATCACTCCAAGCTAGTTCACAGAGAATTTAAGTTTGTTTTATTAACATCTATTAATTTTATTGTTTTTTTACGAGCTTAAGTTGGAAATCCTTCACGTAGCAAAAGTCCGAAACTAAATTTCATGGAATGCATGGAGATCAATAGTGCAATAAACTCAACTCTATTACCTTTCTTAATAATTAATTAGATTTAAACAATTCACGTCTTTTAAATTTAACTTAATTATAAAGACTCATTATTTCCATTTTAATCTCTTGTAATAATACTCTAATTGTGCCTCATAATTTCATTAGTTCCTATTGTTTTTCTATTATTTATATTTATAAATATTTCGAAGAAAGGTCTATTACCGATAATAATCTTTCATGAATATTTTACCTCTATCCTTTTCTTCTAATCAGATTTAATTCTTACTTTTCGTTTTCCTATATAAAGGAGATTGTAATCTGTATTGTACTTGCTCGATAATATCCTAATAGACGCAACTATAATAGTCGCTTTAAATATATAATAAGTATGTTGTGAAATTTAGACAGTGTTTTATTTATTCCTTGATGTAGCATTGGAAGAGATGATGACTGGTCAAAATCATTCAAACTCTGTAGATAATCCATTTAGGCCTTCAAAAGTTTTGTATTTTGAAATGGCTTTTTAAATTTTCTGTTCTCTCGGGATTAAGTCAAGGTACGAGGGAGCGTTTTTATATTCGCGGAATGGGGGACAAGGGGTGGAAATAAAAAAACCAAATTATTTTTCTTTTTCAATATATTCACCTGCAAGACGGATACATTTTTCACATCTTTCAATTAATTTATTTATACCCTCATAAAAAAATGATTTCTCTTTATCTGCAAAATACGCCGAAACTGCCTCCTTGACTTCATCCTCGGCAGTAAATTTTTTACCCCGCAGCTCTTTTTTCATTTTCGGAAACAGGTAATAATCACTCGGGGCCAGGTCTGGGCTGTAGGGTGGGTGATTCACAATTTCGAAGCCCACCTTATGCAAGGCAGCTAACGCAAGGCGGCTCTTGTGCGTTGTCGTGCAAAAGCAGAACACCTTTTGTCAATTTTCCCCGTCTTTTCTCTTTAATGGCTTCTTTTAGTCGCTCTAATATTGAAGCGTAATATTCTCCGGTTATATAGAAACACCTTTATCTTTATAATCAATCAACAATATTCCTTCCGAGTCCCAAAATACCGTTGCCATGAGTTTCCCAGCTGATTGTGACACTTTAAATTTCTTGGGAGGTGCTATGCTCTTTTTATGCCACTGCATGGAGTCTTGTTTGGACTCAGGTTCATAATGATGAACCCAAGTTTCGTCTCCAGTAACAATTCCACTCAATACACCATCCTTGTCTTCATTACAGAGGTCCAAAAATGCACGCGAACACTCTACGCGCTGTTGTTTTTGCGGCGGCGTGAGCATTCTCGGCACCCATCTTGCGCTGACCTTAGACATGCCGAGATGATCGTGTAGGATTTTAAAAATTGTTGTATCGGATACTCCAACCATTTCTGCGAGTTGTTTCTTCTTTAGTCGAGCATCTTCGAGTACAATTTGTTCAACTTTCCTGCCCGGCCTCGGGTCGTCTTCAAGGGATTCCCTTCCTTGTTTAAATAAACTATGCCACTTGTACACCATGGTTTTTCCTGGACAAGAGTCGCCGTAAACCAATGACATCTCAATCATTATGGTCGCGACTGATTTTCCTTGCCTGGTAAGCAACTTTATAACGGCACGATATTCGATTTTTTCCATATTTCACTTTTCACTCCTGATTATGTTACTTGGTTGACGATAGCTCAAAGACTAACTGTCTAATAACAATGAAACTTCGTATTTATACTAATCATGAGTCGCTGGACAGGCCACGCCCCCAATGCGCGTACTCACCCCTCTACAACCCGCTCATTCCGCGAATATAAAAACGCTCCCTCGTACCTACACACGTGGAAACAAGAATTATAATAGATGGATTATGTAAAAGCGCTACTGATTTATTTACTTTTCTATTCTACTTTACATTCACGTATTGTACTACTGCATTTGCAATTCTGTTGTAAGTAGTAGGCACCGGTTTTATATTTCACACATGTTTTCAAATTTTATTTTGCCGTGTAAAATTGATTTCTCCAATTTTATAGGCTGTAATTTGGGCTTGGAATCTGTTCAGAAACTTGTCTCTCTTCGAAGTATAGTACAGGAGAGAATTCTTATAATGTTACTACTAATGAATTAACAATTACATCATTAAATGTGGACATAATAATTTCTTTCAATTAAGGATAATATCTACCATGTGTCTGTAAAAGTAGACGCCCCGTACAAATCCTGAAAGAAAATATGAAAAAAAGCGAATTACATTACAGCACCATCTGTGCTTATATATTACACACACTTATATTTTTGCATATTGCCTTCATTTATTAGTGAATAGCACTGAATAAAAACTACAAAAAAGAATGAATAGCATATATTAAATATTACAAATAAGTGTAAAATTAAGTACTTTGAGCATTAAATAATTGGTCTTATTTAGCTGTTTTTTTAATGTCTTTAATGTTTTGGATACAAGAAACTAGGCCTATGATAACATATACTGCAGCTATGGCTATGTGATAGAAACCATACGCCAAATACTGATCACGGGGTCTTAGTGCGACACCCAAATTCCCAGAGACGAAACACAGCGTCAAAAACGTTTGAATGAGCAATGCCACCAGAGTATTAAATCCGAAAACTAAACCGTAACTGTCTTCCATTATATACTTGGCGATTTCAGTACTTGCGATCGTAATCATAAAGTGGTAAATTGCACCAAAAAGTACATACGCGCCATAACTGATCATTAATTCTTCTGTTTGGGAACTGACTAACAGTATCGTTCCGGCAATGATAGAGCAAAGAGACAACACCAATTCTCCTTTATGTTTCCAATCGGTTTTCAAGAATCCCGCTAATAAAGCACCTACAGCACCCAAAATCGTTAGGAGAGCTTCGACTGCGCCGTTATATATATTATGTGAATTCGTTGTGACGGACCATAACGGTTGTACGTATGCCTGTACCTGAAGAAAACCGGCAGTCGATAGTGCCCACCAAAGTGACCATTTGACGATGTACTTATTTGAAAATGAATCGACGAAGTGTTTCTTCATCAAATTAAATGCCGTTTTATATCTGGATCCTGTCGACTGTTGATTTTCCTCGACCTTTCGATGGAAGTATATGCTTTGTGGTACGTTTGGTAGAAATACGGCCCATAATGTCGCAAGAATCAATGCTGAAATTTAAAAAATATGCTTTAGTAATCCAAAAATTCTTTTCGATTTCATATTTTCTAAATGAGCCATCGATTTGTTACTTCCATTAAGGAATGAAGATCAACTAGGCAACGACGTTTTGTTCCAACAAGACGGCGCTACCTGCCACACAGCCCGTGAGAGCTTGGCTTTATCGCGAGAACAATTTGGTGAACATTTAATTTCACGTAATGGACCCGAGCAATGGCCTCCTAGATGATGTAATATCACATCTTTAGACTTTTTCCTTTGGGACTACGTAAAATCCAAAGTCTACATGGATAAATCAGCTACGATTGAGCAATTGGAAGCCAACATTACTAGCGTTATTCGCTAAATACCATTTGAAATGTCGAACGCGCCATCGAAAATTTGAACTTCAGAATGGACCATGTCAGGCGCAGTTACGGCCAACATTTGAAGGAAATAATTTTGAAAAAGTAAATGTCAAGAACGGTTCTTTTGTATGATAATAAAGAATACCCGATAAAACTCAAGTTTTAATTTTTTTTTTTGAAAAAAGTACCTCCAAATGAATCACCCCTTATATTACACAAAAAAAGACCAGTCAACATTTAACAAATGTTTCTCTAAAGAAATATAATTTGCTTTTTGAAAATTATTTCTATGGTTATTTGCTGAAGGTTTACTTCGATGAGGAAGAATAAAGAGGAAAATAAAACTTCGAGCCTGTAGCAGCAAGAGTCTTCAATAACAGAGAAAAATCAAGTTGGTAAACTTGAAATGAAGACTTAATATTGGAAAATACTAAATCCAACATCTTGTCATCACTACCTAGAATTTTGTTAAAGTGTTTCGTTTCGAAAATATGAAGAAAATTTTTAAAAAGAAAAGCCCTATTAGAGTGTCGTTAATCAGGCAGAAATTTGGGCGCGTGCATATTTATAAATTTAATACTGTTGTCTTATCTAATGAAGCTATACAACTATATAGTTGTCAATTACTGACCCACAAAGGAAATATAATTCAATCCTCTGTAATCCATTAAATCAAAGGAAACCAATATTTGGGCAAGAATTCCAGACAGAGCTCTTCCAGCCAAGATTGCCGCTCTGGTATGCGAAGTAACTTGTTGATAAAACTCATTGGGAACTTTGGCGTATATGTACGTGTAATAAGCAACTTCAGTTGCCATAAACGTCCCATTAAATACCTGCAAAAATAAATTTTGATTTTGAATTTACACATGTAAAGTGCCATTTAAAAGTAAATATTCAATATCGTCTTTCATAACTTTTAAAAAATAATTGGCATCGATACAATAGAACGACATCTATAATAATGTAGCGGAATTATTGAAAACTAATGTACTGTATTTCATTAATGCTTCAGCGAAATCTGAATTGTAAAAAATAAAATGAATTTTTATTGGTTGATTTCGAATATATTTTTTGACAGCAAATAATGTTTAATATTTCTGAGATGTCGCATAGTTTTAAATTGGGGATGGGAGAATAGAAACGGTTTCTATTTATTTGCGAATTCGCGTTCGATATAACGGATTTTCCAATAAGGACTTGACAACTTTTAATTCAAGTTGTGAACGCACCCTTTCAGTAATCATCGAACTGTCACTGTCAATTTATTCAATAAACTTAACATTTTCATCACGGTAAAGTACACGAACGAACAACGTCTGCAAATTATAAAAATTTACTACAGAAATTCGGAGTCGGTGACCGCTACTTTAAGAGCGTTAACTCCGATTTTTGGTCGTAATTCTCGCCCTAGTAGATAGGCAGTAACAAGTTTAGTGCAAAAATTTGAGTCTACATATTCGTTGTGTGATGTTGCCGTACCAGTGAGACAACGGGTTGGTCGAGGTGTCGAAAATATCGCTGCCGTTGAAACGTCCGTAGCAAATGATCCAAATCAGTCAATTCCACGGCGTTCTCAAGAGTTTGGCATCGCCCAGACCACTTTATGGCGAATTTTGCGTAAGGATCTTGGTTTACACCCATACAACATCAAGCTGACTCAAGAATTGAAGCCGATGGACCATTTGAAGTGACGTACGTTCTCCGATTGGGCTCTGGAAAAGATGCGCCAAGATGATTGATTTCATCGCAAAATCATTTTCAGTGACGGAGTTCATTTTTGGCTCAATGGGTTCGTCAATAAGCAAAATATGCGTTATTGGTCGGGTGAAAATCCACATGTGCTTCATGAAACACCACTTCATCCACAAAAAATAACTGTTTGGTGCGGTTTGCATGCCGGCGGCGTCATAGGGCCATATTTTTTCGTCGACGATAATGATCGTCACGTTACTGTGAATGGTAATCGTTATCGCGCCATGATTACCGATTATTTTTGGCCCGAATTGGAAGATATGGACTTGGACATGTGGTTTCTGCAGGACGGTGCCACAAGCCACACAGCACACGTTACAATCGATTTATTGAAGAGTAAGTTTGATGAGCGTGTTATCTCAAGAAATGGACCAGTCTATTGGCCGCCTCGTTCGTGCGATTTAACGCCTCTAGACTTTTTTCTTTGGGGCTACGTCAAGTCATTGGTCTATGCCAACAAGCCGACAACGTTGGAAGAGCTCAGAGCCAACATTGAACGCGAAATAGCAGCCGTTTCGGCCGAATTGTGTGGCCGAGTCATCGAAAATTGGGTCCAACGAATCGACCGCTGCCAACGTGCCCGCGGTGGCCATATGAACGAAGTCGAGTTCCATTCATAAATGTTTTGGTTGTACTTCAACCCTATAATAAAGTTCTTGAAATATCTCAAATGGTCTGCATTTTGTTTTGAAAAAAAGTTGCCAAGTCCTTATTGGAAAACTCTTTATATGTATGTATTATAATGCGCATGTGTTTTCAAAATTTCAAAATATTTTTGGTCCTCACGATATTTAAGATTAAAGTTTCAAGTAAACTAAGTTTAATTAATAATACGTTGTATAGAAGGTAATGTTAAAACACTACTTGATTTCTCAAACTGGAAATTTTGTAACGTGAAAATAATAACTTATAAAATCGTAAGCCTATGTAACATCCTTTTTATATTTGACGAAATCGAAATTTCGCATTCCGCTCATGCGACTTAACAATGAAGGCATTTTTAATTGTAGGTTGGTAATATTTTTGGAATTTCCATGTGTATTTTCATTTTATAAATTACGATTGTTAAAAGTAAATTTTAACGAAGTGCATTAAATTAATCATTAAAACCCTTTCCCACATTAATTTTCATATTCTATATGCGTATTTCGATAACTAAGTTGTCACAAAATTGTTATGCCCCTATTGGCAAATCTGTTATATAACAATAAAAACTGTAGGTACGATTTTGTTTAGCTATATATTATTAAGTAGCCTAAATAAATAAAATTTTAAATTAAAGAAGAACTCATTAATTGGGCGTTTACGGGTTTTTATTATCGCTTATTAGGTCATAAATAGCTGTAAGTTATGTTTATATTTGTTTCTTTTCTTATTACATTTAATTCCATTACATGAATACTAACAACGACGGCCATAACATTGGTAAAATATTTAAAAATAGATTATTTATTTTTAAATATTTTACCAATATTATGGGGAACTTAATTAGTAATCATTTTTTTTGAGATTTATATTTTTGTTTACAAAAATAAAATACATGTAGCTTTAAATTTTTATTTAAAAATACAAATGATTCATAATTTATAGATAAACAGCGAACATTAACAAGTATAAATACAATGAATATAATATACTTTTATGGATAGGACATAAATTAATTCCAATTTTACCATTAGTGGTGAATACACAATAATATCAAGCAAGTGTATAATTAAATGGTAATGCAGTCTATTTCATTTTTCCATGTTCATGAAATTTGAGGTTATAAAATATACTGACTTGACAGTAAAAATGAACGGTAAATTTTTCACAGTAAAACGGACGCCGATTAAAGCGCCAGCTACCGTACTCTTACGTGAAACACATTATAGTAATATAAACCTCGCAAATAGTGGCAAATGTGAACCACTCACATATTACGCAATAGCTGTTTTAAAACAGATACTATACAACATATTATAGAAGTTCGTTAAAGTTACATACATATGCATTCTTATCATATTTTAATATTATTTTTCGAGAAATCTAAGGAAAAATATTGTTTCAAAATCAACTACTTTCCTAAAGAAAAAGGGGCAATTTAGAATCTTACCTCTAACACTTGTAATTCCCAAAGCGACTTGGTCCATAATAGCATTGCCCAAACAACTATACCGGAAAGCCCAAGTGTAATAATTAGCGGTTTGTACCGGCACAAATCGGTAATTAAAAACACTATCACTAATTGAGCTAAGTAACTGTAAGTTCCCACGGGATAGACATACTGACTAATGTCTCCGGTGAAATTTTTCCATTCTCCAAGTAGAAATTCATAGAAAAAATTCTCGGATGGTCGAATTTCTTTTAGAAAACCGAAGAAACACAATAGCAGAGATATTTTAAACCACGTCTGCATGTTTTGAAACTATCGAATAAATTATGAAGTAAAAATTTAGGAAACACGGATTATAATATACATTGAGATGTCATTAAAGTATTAATAAATAGCCCAACGTGCATTTAAAGGATGTCATGTTGTTACACCGTACCATGACAATTCTCGTATTTACGTGCTTCTAGAGAACAGGTTTCAATTGCCGATCGCGGCTGCGAAATAATTTTTGGCAGAGCACGACCTTCCATAACATTTCAATATAAATTGAAAGCATATGTAATAGTAAAACAGGCTTGGTGGGGATTGAGAATTCTATAGTAGTTGCATCTATAGTTGATTTGATATATTAAGATAAATAGTTGTTACTAACAACTTAATTAAAATATAGATAACTCGATTATATCGAAAAGAAAATATCGTTATTCCAGAGCAACGTATTTCAACTTTTTTTTTTGCCACCTAAGTTTTGCGCGAATTAATGTGAACACAGGATGATTTACGTCAAATATGTTTCAAGTTTCATTTATAAGCTTTTACTGTAAGTTAGAATAACACATCTTTGACTAGTTGTACATATCATAGCCTACATATTGATATGAAATAGAAAAGATATTAAAACAAAAACTTGCGATTTTAGCGGTAAGCTTGCTGTTTTCCTGTAATTGTAACGCATTTATTAATTACAGTCAATAACTTATTTTATTTAATCGGTCTCTTATGTATCCTAACAGGGTTTACTAGATTCTTTTCACACATATATTCTTTATTATTCTGGACTAGGGCGAAGCGCTATCTGCAGCGGTTCACGAGATGCAGTAGCGCTTTCAAGTTTTTCTCTGCGCGTTCAGCCGTGTTGGAGCAAATTTTCTTCTCGAAACATTCGTAGCACCATAACGTCGAAATGAAGTACTAATAAGTTTCCATTATTTTTACCCATGTTCTCTGTTTAATCGTTTTCTCTCGTTTCTTTTGTTTAATAACTACATTATTTTTTCAATCTTTAATTCAAATGCTTTATATATA